>CALNVZ010003425.1:40984278-41047425 GCA_940671915.1 Paracentrotus lividus | reverse complement strand
CGTCTCTCTTTATTTGAAGAAATCTGCACGCAAGGCCCACTGGCAACATGAATATTTATTAAACTCCTTTGTAACATGAATATTCATTACACTCCACCAAAAAGAAGGTTGATCTGGGTTTAATACTTTTTGTAAAACTAGATCACCTTTCACTAGAACATTTTATTTTTTACTTTTTTTTTTTTACCTTTTTTTTTTTTTTTTTTTTTTGTTCTTGTACATGAATGGTTATTAATAAGCCAAATAATGTGCCCTATAATATATGCAAGGGTATTATCAAAAAGAAATGAAAGGTTATCATAGATTCAAGATAAAACACAACGTACATTCAATAAAACAGCATTAAAAGTAAACATGTCAAAGTCAATACAAACATACATGATAATAATGACATTATTGTATACACGATAGTGAGTACACAGTTGATCAATCGGAACACGTAATTTCGTTGCCATGAATAATGACGAAATCACCAATCCGGTACTAGAAACGTGCGCGCGCACAACCAAAACACTACAATATTCATAAAGTATTTTGCATTCTACAAGAATGACATAATAGCAACACATCGGTAAAAAAATGAATATTCATAAAAGTTGCGCACATATAACTCCGTCATGTGACTCGTTGCTATGAGACATCGCCTCATTAGTAGAAGGAATTTACAAACTCATTAATATGTTCAGTTGGGCCAAAAATTGATCAAGGGCCTGCCCTGGTCTACATAAGTGAATACAAGTACAAATAATGATATGAGAACATGACATACTTATACAATTTCCATCTGTGTACATAGTATGAAAAAGAAATAAACTTTAGTGACTCTTTCCAAGCAATAAATATGTTGTCTTGGAAACAAATATAAACAAACTGATCAACCTATACTGATAAAAAGAAAAACTTAGTTTGTCTCTTTTCAACATATTTATACAGCAGATATTTACAGTGCAAGCATAACTCATCTTCAATCAGTTCTAATCCCACGTACAAATACATAAATAGAAGCATAGAATAGTTTACCAAACATAATGCATGAACATTGATTTGTTCTAAAGACAATTTTTTATACATCCATTACCTGTAAAAATAAAAAGAAAACATGGGTCAAGATAAACCAGAAAATCTTAATCAAACAAGAATCTCAATGGTGTTTTAATTAATACTCAAATATCCTATCCTTGTATAGAATATTCTAGTTTCTTGAATATACTGACAAATAAATTTTCCTTGAATCATTTTGTGTGTGTGTGTGTGTGTGTTCATATCTTGTGTTTTTGTGTTTGTTGTTACTGTTCAACAAGTATTTACTTTGCTTAAACAGGGTCACTCTCAGAGCAAAAATGTTTGAGATACAAGCCCCATTGAAACAATCGCAGGTTCTATTTCTGAATCGCTCAAGGAAACCTACTGGGTCAAGTTCTGTGAATACAGTCAATTCTTTACAGTTGTTGAGCAAAACCTCAAAGTGCTGACTGCTGAGACTAGACCAAGACATTCCCTTTTCTACTGCTGAAATATCTACGCTGGTGCATGTGCAACTTTTGGAAAAGTAACCAACAGGTTTCTGGACACCCATGGATCCTCCTGGAGGAGAACAGCATTGACTCCAAGTCACTTGAATCAGTGGCAAGTTAAATGGTTTTTTCAAGGTTGGGAGTATGCAAACACGGTTTGGACCCAAGCACTGCCCTTCAATTTTTGAAATGCTGTCTCGCACATTTCAGACCAATCAAACCTCACCCCTTCCCAAGAAGGCTAGTGAGGGGGGCGACAATGTCACAGAATTTTGGAACAAAACCGTTGGTAACACCTGCACATTCCAAAGAAATCTAATCACTTTTCTTTTGGATGAAGGGAGGGATTGTCAAGGAATAGCTTGAACTTTCACCTGTGAGGTAATGTGTCCAAGTTCAAACTCATCTGAATGGCTTCCACTATCAATTCCATCCTCTATATGCCTTTCTTTTCTCATCTAGTGGATGAGCTCTAACTCCTTGTGGTCCACATAATGGCATCATACTAGGAATTTTCTTTTCCTTTACCTCTTTCATGGGTTCCATCCGCAGGAGTATCTGATACAGTTGGTGAAGGAAACACTTTCTCTCCGGCTAAATCATTGCCTACAACAATTGAAATTCCCCTCATTGGCAACTTATCAAACAATTCCAAACAGCCACGGACCCAGAGACTAATCACTAGTAAGCTCTATCTCATACAGAGGAACTAGCTTCAAACCATCATTGACGTTCCTTAACTGAAAACCTCCTCGCCTGTTAAGGTACCTCGACTCAAGAATGACTCATCAGCAATAAGCAACGTTTTGTGTAGAACCTGTGTCTCTGAGTATCCTTACAGGCAACTCATACCATCAACATTGAACTTAACATTACCAGAGAAACAAAAGCTTTGAATCTTGCATCAATATCCCTCATCATTATCAGTATTTGTTTGACCTGTTGTTGTGTTTAAGCACTATCTTTTCATTTTCGCGCAAGCTGTCGTGTGCCACAAAGCCATTCGGGTGTGTAATTTTCGTTTTCGCAGGTTTTTTCCTCTAGCATGGGACAGTGGGACTTAATATGTCCTTCTTTCTTACAGAGATAACAAAGCCGTTTCTCAGCTCTCATACCACTACTCTGAAACCATCCTCGATCTACCATCTGCCTCTGGTGACCTAGATTCATCATTCCTATCAGAACTATTACATAACTGAGCAGGGTACTTACGTCTATTAGTTGGCGACCTACCCCCTCATGTGTCAATTCATACCCATCTGCAACATGGCAACATTTCTTACATTTCCAACAGGTGTGTCATTTACATAAGCTCTGATCTCTGGAGACTGCACCTCTTAAACTCATCTATTAGCATAACTTCTCTCAGAGAGTCAAATGTGGCTGTATCTTCAATGACCTGATCCATCGGTCAAAAGCGATTTCTTTTCGACGAACAAACTCAAACACAAGTCTCCCCTGGCTCTCTCTAGAGTACGATACTGCTGCGGTAAGCTTCGGTCATATCAATGCTTGAAGAATTGCATCCTTCATTGTTTGTAATCATACGATTGATCAAAAACTCAATGCAGAAACCACAGATTGCGCCTTACCTGAAATCACTTGCTGTATGAGCAATGCCCACTCTGATCTGGCCACTCCATCCTTTGGCCATTCCTTTCAAACAAGAGAAAGAAAGAATCCAATCATGTTCATCATACCTAGGAATAAGCTTAACCCTAGCTGAAAAGTCAGCAACTGTACGACACTAGTCATTGTCAACACACGACATGAAAATGATCGGTTGGGACTAAAACCAGTTCCCACCAAACAGAAATCGTAAGTGCAAAGTTCGGCACCACATTTCAGCT
This sequence comes from Paracentrotus lividus, assembly GCA_940671915.1. Taxonomy (NCBI): domain Eukaryota; kingdom Metazoa; phylum Echinodermata; class Echinoidea; order Camarodonta; family Echinidae; genus Paracentrotus; species Paracentrotus lividus. The sequence goes on along the minus strand of CALNVZ010003425.1, from coordinate 41,044,061 downwards.
TAATGAGAGCCTGAAAACTCAAAAAAACAGCTTGATAGTCGTTTAGACAACCCCCATGTTAACGTACTCCAGTCAGTTTGAATAGTACATCAACAAAAATAAACAAGAAATACACAATGTTTAATTACCTTGAAACTTATACGTCTCTCTTATTAAGAATCTGCACGCAAGGGCCCACTTGGCAACATGAATATTTATTAACTCCCTTTGTAACATGAATATTCATTACAACGCTTAAACGATCTCGATGAATTATTAGCGATTGTTAAACTTCAGCGAAATAGGTCAGTAGACTTCTGAAACGAAATGTCTTTATAAGTAACCTTCGGAAAGTTCAAATAATTAAAAGCGAAAGAGCTTCAAATAAGGAAAAATGAAAACGCAGCCCTGGTGACTAACGAATGGCAATTACTCCCTTATAACTCTATTAGATCTCATAAATTTAACGTGCTATTTACGTCATTTTGAAATTGAATAGAACTGTTACAGAATAAGGTAAGACTCGGATTGATTAATCCCGAATATATTTTTTAACTTTACCACTTTTGCAAGACAAGGACAGAGCTTTATCATTTCACTGACGCCTAATAGGTCATTTGATCATTCCTGAGGGAAAATGAAATTTCCTTTATTTATGTTTTAAGAACTAAATCTGCAATGTCAGTTACTCTTCTAAGATAGGAATTTGAATTTTCTGTCAAAAGAGGCATAACTCCTTTGCGGGGTCGGCCACAGCGAGTGTGTGGGGCCCTGACCAAAATTAAGTAGAAAGAATAAATGTTTATACATTAGTGATCAAAGAGGAAAGCTAGCCCCCCCCCCTCCATTAAGTAAATCAAATCAACAGTCAACTATTAGTCAAACAATTTGCATCATGCTTTTTTAGTTTATTTCCTCTTTTTCCAAATTCACTTAATGGATAAACGAAAAAAAAAAAAACAAAACAAAAACAACAAAACACACAAAACAAAAAACAAAAGACAAAACAAAAAAAACACCCAAAAAGATGAAGGGACCCACTTTTATACCTTTATGAGTATTTCTCCTAAAAATAATTTTTCCGACGATAGATAGGCCTATAACTGATTCGTCACATTGAACACAACGATAAGAACACTGAATGAAAATATAAAAGATCATAAAAATATCGCCTTGAATATTTAGTGAATACGTGTTAAAAACAAGGCTTAGCTTCAGTGTTTCTATGGTAACGAATGTAATGAAAGGTAGGAAAGCTCATCATTCGTTAATAGGAAGGGTGTAACTTGAATTAAAAATTGTCATTGTTCTTTGTCAAAGAAGTCCTCTGAAATGTGCTAGCTCAAGTCCACCATTATTCGCTTTGTATGTTTTGTTGCGATGACGATATTCAATTAAAAGGATATAATGGACACTAAAAATTATATTTCATATTATGACATGTGTTACTGTTCTCCGAGAATATCCCTCTTTCCTTTCCCTTTCTTTATCTTCTCCTCGGCGATTAGAAGGTCACTTTCCTTCCAAATCGCGTAATAAAACGAAATGTATCCACTACAAGAAAAAGAATTTGAAAATGATAAATAAATACAAAGAATTGTACACAACATAGAAGCAAAAACTACATGGCATGCAACAATGAATAATGCTTGCCATCTAATACAACCGCTGCTATTTTTTTAAATTCATTTTTTATGCTGTATCTTCAAAATTTCACTTTCATTTTTAAAAAATAATGATGTGCAACTCTCGAGTGGAGAAAATGATTCTGCAGCACAAGCTTATGGAAATTAGCATTTTACCATACCAGACATTTTGCCACAGATATTACGTTTTCTGTATTATGTATGTTAATAAAATACAATTTTAAACACACTAATCCCGCTTAAGATTAGGGTTACGATAAGGATAGGGGGTTTGTCTTCAAAGTAAAAAATAAAAATAAAAAAATAAAAAAAAAGAAAAAAAAAGAAAAAGAAGAAGATAAATGTGATTGCACAACGCTCTTGCTTTGCCTATGAACCTTACGACGAATATCAATGAAAAGGGAACAAAGCTTATTTTATACCAATTGATGCTTAGTTCTTTTGCCTTTTATTCAACCATGTGTGATAGGCGACATTAATCAAATTTGGATGCATGAATTCATTAATGTTCGGACGTATAAGTTTTCAAGGTAATTAAACATTGTGTATTTCTCGTTTTATTTGTTGATGTACTATTCAAACTTGACTGGAGTACGTAACAGCGTACTAAAGAGGAATTAACTGTTTCTAAAATCTCTTTTCATGGTAATAATAATTGTGAAGTCAGCAATCTGCCCGTTGGAGAGTATATCTGCCATTTAATAATTTATTTTCTTGCTTTTGAGAAATGTGGATACTATTAAAAGAAGATGATGAAACAAAAGTTGTGGACAGTAAGCAGGATGTGTGTGCGTGTGTTGGTGAGTTTGTGGCTGAGAGTGAGTTTGTTGGTGAGGGTGTGTGGTGTGTGTGTGTGCGTGTGATGTGTGAGTGCGTGTGGCTGTATATGTGTCTCTATCTCTCTTTTCTCGTGCTCTCAACCTCGCTATCATTCTCTTTTTATCTCTTACAGATACATTCAAACACACACCCACACACACATACACACACACACATAACACGCCCCAAAATATCAATGATAATAATAAAAAGTGATGAAAACCAATAGATAAATAAACCAAATTGAATAAAGAAAACAAAGTCAAATGGGGAGCTTTTAGTTCAATCGGGGGACTAAACGGTCATCAACCATCTATTTTGCTTCAGTAACCCTACGATGAAACATTAAACAACTATCAATCATTTAACTTAATATTCACATGACAAAACAAATATATCGGCAGGACCAAACTTTAAGGTTGTTTCATTATCATTGACATTAGGAATCTTTTTCTATTCAAGTATGTTAATATTACATGCATGCACCGATGACCTCAAGATTTTTTTTTAATCGCGAGATGACACTTCAACTGTTTTTTTCGACAGATGACAGGTGATAAACTTTGACATAATCTTTTACACGATACCAATTAACTGTAATTATTTTTTCGCCATTAATCAAGCAGCCTTACAAAAAGTGTCAATGGCGCTACAAATGGCTGATGGTCTTTGGATTGAAGAGACGAAACCTCGTTCTCACATCACCGTTTGCTTTAACATCCCGATATTCAGAAAGTGCGAAGCATCCTCAAATTCTAAACTGTTTTATTATATAATAAATTTGTATCATTGATTTTTTTTTTAAATTCCATTAGGAAAATGAATACATAATTTCATAATTTCATAATTTCCATATGATTTCCTTTAATAAATGGAAGTTTTTTTGTAAGAACACCATTGCTATACAGATTGATTAAAACAAAAATCTCATCATTTTGAAGATGGCTTGTTTGAAGCTTCAACTTTTAATCATAGGTTACATGAAATGTAGTAGAGTCATCCTCCCAGCATTTGTTGGTACCATTTCCATTTGGATATTTGCACGCATGAATGAGTAACAGACAATCTTCAGAAGAAGATCTCACCTGCGCCAAATAGATAGGATGAAGATTAAAAACAAATGTTGACACAATATGTGTACACAGGTACACATACACCCTCTCACCGCACACCCAACCCACACACTTTCCCCCTCACACACACGCACATCATCACACGCGCACCCACATACACAGTAAACAATTCACATTTTCCCTTTGATGCTTTGTTTACCAAGGCCATCACTGAATGTTTTGGACGTATGATTTACCTCAACAACTGTTTGTGAGTTTGTGTGAGGGTGTGTGTGTGTGTGTGTGTGTGTGTGTGTGTGTGTGTGTGTGTTTGTTGAGTGTGTGTGTGTGTGTGTGTGTTTGTTGAGGGTGTGGGTGTATGTGTGTGTGTTGTGTGTATGTGCTGGTGTGAATGAGGTAGAGTATATGCGTGTGTATGTGTGTATGGAAGGTGAAGGAGGGCGTGTGTGATGAGGGTGTGGGTGTGTATGTGTAAATGAGGGTACGTGTTGGTGGCTGTCTTTGTGCGTGCACATATGTAATAAATTCTCAATTTGTTTAATCTTCACCCAGCCACTTGGCGTAGGTGAGACTTTACAGTCTTCTGGTGATTGTTATTTAGTCATGCTTGCAATGATCCAAATGAACAGGGTACCAACATATGATAGGAGGATGACTTTACCAAGACATGTCATGAAACCCATGATTAAATGATAATCTTCATGCTTTTCACAAGACAACTTTAAAATGATGGGACATTTTTATTGACTCACTCTGTACAACGTTCGGTATATATTGTCATATTGTGACAACATACCAGTAGCGCTTAATTCATGATTTTCCAAAATCCAAAAATTCCGCGTAGCGTTTTTGAAAGTGGAGGAGCTGAGCGAAGTGGGGAGGGGATGAACAAAAGTGGGGCTGAACCCCCCCCCCTCCCCAGCCCCGGCTCCGCGGCCCTGAGTTTCTTTAATCAATCGAAGAAAAAAAAAGAATATCCGCAGCAAAACTTTCTCTAAAATAAGTTGACCCTCGTGTATCCCGTACCAACTATTTAGTGCGCTTTATAGAACTTATGAGAGAGGTTCGTACCCAGGGATATTATGTCTGAGTTTGCTCTACATTACCAAGGAAAACCCCAAATTTGAAGAATTACGAAGGGTTTTTTCCAGTCAACTTATAAATGGAACATGCATGTGCATTCAACGTAAACAAATATAAAAAGCATAATAGTCCAAATTGATATTTGCACAGATTTTTTGACAAACTGAAAGCACTAGCTATTTGCTTGATTTCACAAACCAAATAAAATCATAGTTCAAGTGTTCACAAAAAAAAAAAACAAAGAAAAAAAAAAGAGGGGAAAAAAAAAAGAGAAAAGAATGGGGAAAATGAGGGATCAATACAACACTGTCAGAATAATGAAAGTGCAGTCGAACTTACTTAATTTGCACACAAACCAATGCATTATGTGAAAGAATATCATATCTTTGTCAATCTGACAATTACCCAGCAGAGCAGAAATCATTTTTGTGTCATTAGGGCACAAATCGGTCGAGGAAGCAACGATCGATTTTTAACATCAGGGAAAAAATGAAATTATATTAAATTCAAGTTTCGTGATTTATCTTGAAATCAATTCTACATTTGGTATTACCATGATTACAGTCACTTTATCTTATTAAATTGCCCCATCAGCATTGTTAACTTTATATATTATACAGTGAAAACGGTCATTTCCATTCTTTCTACATTACAATTAGTCTTTAACTTCCCTACAATTTGATAAACTTAAAGATGGGTTATAATTTTTGGAAAAACTCCGACTCTAAAACAAACAAAGTGATCGTTACACCAATTTCCACAAGTTGAATCTTTGTGAAATTTGAATTTAAACGTTAGAGCACATCTAGCGCCCTCTATTAGCAATGAAAGTATGCCTTAAAATAACATTTCCAAATGATAATTTGCATATCTGTAACAGAAAGTAATTTATTTGCCTGCAAAGTTCTTTGATATCAAATAAAAAATTTTGCCAATTTACTGACTTTTGATAAGAGACATTTTAATATACATTAGGCACATTTATAATGATTTATAGAATATCAAAGTGTTATCCGAAAATCCTTCGTACTTCCTCAAAGTACATTCAAAATTTGAAAGATCTTAATCAAATTGAATTTTTTTTTTTTTTTTTTTTTGAAAATCAACTTATTTTACCAACAAAATAATGTGACCGTCCAATAATATTGCTCTATTCATGTGACGCACGCACTCTTGAAGAAAACGCAACACCACGGTGCACGATCAACATGGACACCTGACCTGGTTTTAACACTGACTCGAAATGGAAAGTTTATCATCAAATTGGGTGTTGGCATAATGGTGTTAATTTTGTTTTTCCATACTGGTGCTAGACATTTAACACCCTGGTTTTGCAGTGTACTGGGAGTTCATTCAGTAATAATAAAATCGTCTCTATCGGAATTGTATATGTATTTTGGACTGATTTTGGACAAGGACTATATTTTATATCTCTGGCCCAGGGTATAATCCAAATCAGTCACATTTACCTACATACACCAACACCCTCCCAATCGATAAGAATATAATACCATTTATAACAGAGCAACTTAGTCATAACATGTCATAATGTACATAAGAACCGTCACACGAAAAAAACAGACTCCAAACCCGCCATCAATAATGACAACATTCACCATTCTGCATAATATAATAATATAATATCATGTAAAATTATGGTTGTTCTGACATGTCTAATATTAATGTTTATTGTCTATCATGTGCCACAGTGACCGGGGTTCCCAACTTGTTGACAGCTGTCATTGCCAATGAAAAGGATCGATAGAGCATGTTAATTGAACAATGATCCCAATCCACATGATCCAGGTCAGGCCGTGAAACGCAGATGTTATCATGGATCCTTTCTCTCCCATCATTTTGGGAAACCAAATGTCAGGATTCCCAAAGCAACAGATATTCTTTGTAATGTAGACAATTACCCCTGATGATATTGCCACTCGGTGTTCCTATTTTTGACTTCTTGGGGAAGTTTCCAAAGACACATGAAGAACATATTATTTAAAGAAAATAGGCGTTGACCTCGGAACAACTTATTGTGTAAACTTTGCATTTTCATTTTGCACTTTTTACTGACTTTTGAAAAACATTATTTAGAGAGTTTATGCAATAATGATGTTTGATTCTTGGTCGTTTTATATTATTTTGCTTCAATTATATAAGTAATCAATTTCGATCATGAACGTAAAATTAAATTCCTGCGGTCAACTTAAGAAAGACGAAAGTGGTACGAATCGACGAATTTAAATGACTGCTGATGAATACGAATGCTCATAATCTCAAATCGATAGGGGCAATTTGCAATTTGTTTGCCCACTATTTATTTTGAGCGCTCGAACGAAATTGGTTGTTGGAAATTTCAAATGGATTGTAAATGGTTTAAAAATGACCGGTAAAACCTATAACATGCGTATAGCTCTATAAAAATGTTTTGACACTGAATGATATAAATATGCGCAAATATACTTTTCTGTGCAAAGAAAAATATACCTACAAATGAATATACTTCCGCCCCATTTGGCACGCCGATAAAAATAAGATAGCTAGATTGTCTCTTTTTTTATATAAAGTTTGTAATAACACCACTATTATTTCTGAAGATGTAGTATTTTTTTTTTTATGTTTGGCAGATGAACATTTTCCTTAAAAATTTCCACTAGAACCATTCTTGGTCACGTGTTTGACCGAAATTATGCACAATCTTGACTTTAATTGGCTATAACTCTAAAAAAAAAAAAAAACATTAAAAAAAAAATTAAAGATACACTGGTTATATGTTTATATTATGTTAACATGTTTTGTTGGCTATCATTTGGAAATATTTTTGATGTTTACAATATGCATGTTCAAGGTTAGAGGTCAAAAGAAGTGGGCCACGTGTGTGACTTCACAAAACGGCATGATTTTGAAAAATCAATTTAATTTTGAAACTCCTGTGAGTTTTTAAATGATAAAAAGTTCTTATTGCTGTGAGATATGCATTATGGATCTGTTAACCAAAACATACCACTGGATAGGAGTCATCTCTGAAATTTCTTCTTTTTTTATCTTTTATTTTATATCGTGATGTCGGGCCACGTGTGTGACATTTTAGTGGGTCACGTGTGTGACATAGCAAACTGTACAGACAAATGAAATATTAAACATATGCAGTAAATGTACATTTTGAGCAATTACTATATCCGCTGTGGTGAAACTTTTATGAACTCAACCCTAATCAGTCACTGGGGTGCTTTGGTAGCTGTCAAGAATGGGGATGGGGCGGGGAGGGAGGGGGCCATGATGCCCCCTATAAGATCTCGGCTGTTGATCGCACGAGCACGCTGAAAATTTGCACGATGGTAGTGTGCGATGTGAACTACAAGAATGCACTGTTAATTTTCCCCAAAAAATATTTATCTATTTTATATGAATTAATTATGCTAATTTATGCATTCCATGAAATCATACTTTTTGTTCTAATTGACAAACTAAAGCTTCTGGAATGCTAATTTTGAGTTAACATTATCTATACAGGAATTCTAACAATTGTACTTGAAAAAAAAATTGTATCGAAATCAATTTCTTGTGAATTTCTTTGTTTTTTCGACCTTTTGTTTAGTTTCGCTGTTTTTTCGCAAAAAAATATTGCAGAACCATTTTGGAGCATAGAAATGCTAAAATAAATTAATTTCAGCCAATGAAAGTGAAAATAATCAGACCTTTATGACCGCCCGCACCCAGTGGGTCACCTGTGTGAATAAACATTTGTTTGCTAAGTAATAATCAAATTTTAACTTTTCATGGAATCATATTTGGTGAGATGTAAAATACATTAAATCTAGCTTTTGAGAACAAATAATAATAATACCAGAGCCATAGTTAAGGCGGGGCATAAACTTTGTGTGTTTTCTGGTCACGTGTTTGACATTTGAGGGCAATTAATTTCCCGGATTAATTATCTTAATATAATCAATTTAACAACATTACCTTTTGGGTTAGATTAAAAGGAATAGAGGAAAATAGTAATATAATGACAGTAATCCGAGTAAGGAAGTTAGCATATCCATTCCAGTCAGGGTTTTAAAAAAATATATATAATATTTTATTTACCGTTTTTCCATCTAATTATCATATATGTTAATTTATGCAAATGAGCATGAAAAATTGCAAAAATCAAGAAAAAAAAAACAGCTTAAAATCAAGAAGCAAAAGCTTAATTTTGTTCCAAAAAGGTACACTTTTCAAAGAGTGGCCGACTAGATATATGTAGATTTTGGCTCGGAAATGTAGGCCTATATATAATTTGTTCTTCGTTTTATTTGCTCTCATAACCATGATAACAAGAGGAATAAATAAAATATGAAATCTGTAAATCCCTAAAAATTTGTACCACTTGACACAAAAGTTTTTGACCTGCATGCTTTCACAAAACGAAACTCGAAAACCCTGGCGATCGTGACGTCATTATGTATATGACATTCACCTAAAATCTGAAGTATGTCATTAAAGTGAGTAGGTGACCTATTATGTTAGAACTGTTTTCACAAACGATCGAGGTCGTTAGAAACATGTGATGTTTTAAACGTGAAATGCGTGAGAAATTAATATATTAAATGTGTGAGAAATATATCAAATAAGTTTTTTTTTTCGTGACAAGATGATAGTTGTTTACAAGCTAGGTGGAGTGGGGGACAAAGAACTGGGTTTTTTCCAAGGCTGTGATGTCGGTACCAAAACAACATGAAAGAATAGGAATCTCAAAATAAAATGAAAATATTATTTGCTCAATTATGGGGAATATTGGGGTTATTGGACCGACGCCAAGTTAGGATGAATCATTTATATTTATGCACTCCAGGTTGAACGACATCATATATAGGTGAACTTCAAATAACAGTCAGCGATTATAAAAGAAGATGAGACCAATGCAACTCCAATGCGCATGACTGGACGTACAACAAGAAAGTTTTGGATCAAAGTTTCGATCAAAAGTGTTTACATGCAGTGAGCGATCAATTTAAAAAAATCAAAGCCGTAAAAAGGAAGTGGAGGTGAGCTTCCAGCAGTCAAATTCGTTTCAGGCATGCAAATTAAAAAAAAAATTATCCGTGTGAACACACGAAGCAAGGGGGTGGCGCCCATGGTAAACATAAAATAAATCAGTAAACATTTGTATTCAGAGGCTGCGGAACGAATTTGAAAGTGGGGGGGGGGTCACCGTTGGAAAGGGGCACTTTGTTCTGAAAAGGGAGCCCCTTTATAATAGCTCAGTGGCATTAGCAAAATTTATGGGATAGGGAGGGGCTGGGTTAGGGTTAGTTAATAAGTTAATTGCGCATTATCATTATCAATAATTTTGAGTTATACAAATTAAAGTTATTTGATACCAATATACCCTATGATTTCTGCTGTGAAGGTTTTGTGGGCTGCAGGCACCAAGGCTCACCCTCCACCCATGGCTGCACAACTACACCAATTTGCTGATTTTCGGCAAGACCCCCTCACACTTTGTTATACATAGGCGAGGTCGCATAGCGACTTTGGATTTTAAGACATTAAAGGTGCCCCTTTTTAAAAGAAAAGTATACATTTTGTTAGTTTAAGCAACATTAAACTTTTTACACACTTAAAAGTGTGAAATAATTGCCCCCATGATAATTCTAAATACCAAATAGATTTTATACTTGTTTTTAGTTATTTTTAAAAAGGGCATTAAAAATAAGTTTAGAGGGATCATGTAAATAGGCCTATGGGCGGTTCTTTGAAAAGTGAACCTTTTTGGGAAAAAATAAAGCTTTTGCCTTTTGTTTTTAAGCTGCACATTCATGTAGAGCATTGTCTGAAGTTTCATAAAATGCATTTTCTATCTAAATTTTACACGTTTTTCATGCTCATTTGCATAAATTAACATATATAAAATTTGAATAGAAAAATGGTACATAAAATATCATTTGTTTGACCCTGACTTGATTGTGTATGCTGGTCTCCTTACTTTGATTGTTGTCATTATATCCTTTTTTTTTTTTTACTTCATTCCTTTAAATTTAACTAAAACATAATGGTGTTGAATTGATTGTTTTAAGATAATTAACTAAGGAAATTCATATCAATATTCTAGTTGTAAAGTTAAGAGATACCAGGGCGCTACCATTCTACTCAAAGCGAACGTGCCCATTGACTTTTTTTTTTTTTTTTTTGGACAGTTTTTCACTTTATTTTCTTTATTGTGGCGAGCAACTACCTTTTCAAAGAAATGTTCAACTTGAATAAGTACGCTGAGAGTCTGAATTTTTCAAAAATAGGAATAATTTATTGCAAAGGGAAAAAAAAGTCCTGTCACTTGTGTCAATTCGAAAGCATAGTCCGATCAAATTCCTGTACAATTATATGGTATATTTTTTATGCTTAGTTTTGATCCTTGATGCCGCATTATACTATTATAGCTTATTGTTCACGGGGCAATTAAAAGCTTGAATTGCGCATACAGTAATCGCTCAAAATGTACATTTATTGCATTATGTATGATATTTTCAGTTTTGTGTACTATATGTCACACACGTGACCCACTAAAATTTCACACACGTGACCCGACATCACGATACAAAATAATAGATTAAAAAGGAAATTTCAGAGATGAATCCTGTCCAGTAGTATTTTTGGTAAACAAAACCATAATGCATATCTCACAGCAATAAGAACATTTTATCATTTTAAAACTCACAGGAATTTCAAAATGAAATTGAACTTTCAAAATCATGCCGTTCTGTGAAGTCACACACGTGACCCACTTTTGACCTCTGAACTTGAACATGCATATTGTAAACATCAAAAAATATTTCCAAATGATAGCCAACAAAATATGTTAGCATATTATAAACATTAATTCAGTATATCTTTAAAATTGTTAGAGTTATAGCCAATTAAAAGTCAAGATTTTTCATAATTTCGGTCACACACCGTGACCAAGAATGGTCCCTTGACGTACTAAGTCACACTTGGCAATTTTCTTTGACACGATATTTGTAAAGGTTATGTACTTGAAGTTTGTAAATCAAGATAACGATGTAACAGCCCCATAAAAACGATGTGAAATGGTAGTTAATGGAGTATTAAACCATTAGTCGGAAAAGGAGACTGAAAATAAACTTTTCTCTTAGTTTTATCCGTCCGTCTGTTATATATATATATATATATTTTTTTGTTGGATGAACTAAAAAGCTAATGTCTGAAATGTTTCCCTTTATTTATGGGTAAAGTTATATATGTATGAAATAGAAAGTACCATGCATTACAACTTGTGACCCACTGGCTCAAAACTAAGTCACATAACCAAAAAAAAAAACAAAAAAAAAAAGGATGGAGAGTGGGATTTCCTGAATATATATCTTGGATTGCTCTACCGGTATCAAACATGGTCTTTACCCGAATCTCCCCTATTTATATTAAAAGAATATAAACTAAGATATTACTTTATGAAACTTAATGGTGGTTTTGAGCAAATAGGTCACGTGTAGTGTAGTTCATTTCGGATTAATGAGCCTTAAAACTCACAATTCCTTCAGATTTTGCATGAAATGCTCAAATTAATGAACCTTCGGGGAAAAAAAGAAGCCCTCGTTTTTTTTTTGTTTTTTTTTGTTTTTTGTTTTTGTTTTTTAGCCCACTTGATAGTCTTATTGACAGGACTGTAATTTTTTTTTCGAAGCTATATATACAGGGCACGTTAAGGAGAAAACAGAAAATATTAGAAAAGGAAGAACGAAGCTGGAGATGAAAAGAGAGATTCTCTTTCGGCCTATGTCTTTTACGCAAGGCATTTTATCTTCTTTCCGTCCAGTTGGAAATGGGTACTGGTAGGTAAAAGGCAGATCAGGGACTGGAGACTGTGCCCTGGTATACCCGAATAATCAGTTTTGACACTTCATACAAGCACTTTCGTCCGAAATGTGATCGCAATTAAAATCTAAAAGTAATTCAATTGACCGATAGCTCTACTCCATGAGGTATCGTTTAGATTGAAAGAACAAGAGCAATTTTCAAGAGCAATTCAAATATGGTAAGTAATTAAGACCTGGATCAAAGGGAGAAAAAATATTGGGGGCTGCAATAAAAAAAAATGGGCCCGCCCCAAAAAAAATCAATATTTTAATTAAAATATGTTACTACTTTACCCTACATTGTAGTGGATGGCATTTTGAGAAATGTATACTTTATATTTCAAAAGTTATTACACTTTGATCCTGATAGGTGCATTATTTTTAGACTTAGGTGGTGTAACACAAAAGGGGTGAGGTTCAAAACGCATGACCATATTTAAGAAAATAGGCGGCGACTTCGGAACAGCTTATTATGTAAACTTTGCATTTTCTTTTGAAAAAACATTATTTAAAGAGTTTATGCAATAATGATGATTGATTCTCGGTCGTTTATATTATTTTGCTTCAATTATATAGGTAATCAATTTCGATCATGAACGTAAATGGAAAATTCCCGCAGTCAACTTAAGAAAGACGAATTTAAATGACGGCTGATGAATAGGGGAAAGTGAGGTAAGATGGGCCAGTTTTTACATTTTGGCTCCTGACTACCAATATATAGATATTAGAGTATAACTTCCATTTAGTAATGAAGTCAACTACTTTCTACCTTTTCCCTATTCTGCTGCGAATCAGTGCATTTCATATTTGGTTAGTATTCCCGCCAAAAAAAAAGTTGTCAAGTAGACCATCTTACCCCAGACATGAGGTAAGATGAGCCAATGCATGGGGTAAGTTAATCCTATATACAAAATCCGTGTATTAAATGCAAATCTGATAAATAAATTAGAAAAACTAAAAATAATGTTAAAATAAATAAGCTTTTCTTCTCTTCTTTGTTAAAACCTTTATCATATCAATTCTACTCCACGTGAAATGTAAATCTAACGTATGACATTAAATCTTAACATAAAGACGCGTCCATTATTTGAGGAGGGGAAACGCAACATTACATTTAGTGGAAATGCACGCAGCTGAAAAACAAAACCCGCGCTAACGGCGGGAAGCGACCGATTGACAACTGCATGCAATTATTACTTAGCGCACAAAAACTCGCCTAAGAAAACTTCCCTGTCGGTAAAATGGAATTGTCAGTCGATCCGTTCGAGGAAATTAGTCCTGGACATAAAATAAATAATTGAACTTTTATCATAGTTTTCGTAGGTAGATGCTTCAGACCAGATTGGGGAAAAAGACATTTTGGCAAGCCTATAACACCATTGTGCTAAAGTTGTAATCAGAATCTTTATTTCACATAGATTGATGTTCCTAACGATTATTGATATAAATAGTGATCTTGTCACATCTTGCGAAGACGCCGTCCACATTCGATATGCATGTGATATGCGGAAATATTGACCCATCGAGTAAAGATTCGTTTGTGATAATGTTCATAGTGACAGGACTTTTTCTTAACCAATCGAGATGAATGTACCATATTTGGAAAGCTGAAAATTCAAGCTTTTAAAAACTGCTTGATCATTAAGGTGTAATATGATTATGCGTAATCGAGGAAGATGACTATGCAGCGTATGAGCTATTTTGAGAGCAAAATTGGCCATATTGTACAGGAATTTGATCTTACTAGGATTTCGAATTGACACAAGTGACAGGACTTTTTTTTCCCTTTGCAATAAGTTATTCCTATTTTTGAAAAATTCGGACTCTCAGCGTACTTATTCAAGTTGATCATTTTCTTTGAAAAGATAGTTGCTCGCCATAATCAAGAAAACAAAGTGAAAAAACTGTGCAAAATACAAAAAGTCTATGGCCGCGTTCGCTTTGCGTAGAGTGATAGCGCCCTCTTCCCCTTAAGTTTACAACTAGAATTGATATGTTAAGAACAAAAAATAAAGAAACATCGAATAAAACTTACAAAAAAACAACTTTTTGAAAATTTCGATTTTAACTTAGAATATATACGTTATGGCATGGCTCAACTTACCCCACCAAAATCCCATCTTACCCCATACACGCCATTTTGAAAACTTTTTATACATTTTTTCATTTTATATTACATATGGCTTAATGGCTTTTACACATTAATCCACTGTGATATATTTCAGCCATTCATAATAGGCATTTTTATAGGTCCCAAGTGGAAAGACAAGAACATTCCATATTCACGGTAATGGTAAAAATTAAAAAAATGTGTAAGTTCACAAAATACTGTTTAATTTTTATCCATTCTTAGCTATGGTCTTGAAGTTGTTCCCAGTGATTTAATTAGATGTCTTTAATGTTCGGAAGGTGGAAACAAGTCTTCATTTATTACAGTTTCCGAGTTACAGGGGGTGGCTCATCTTACCCGGTGGCCCATCTTACCTCACTTTACCCTATGATTCCTCATAATGTCAAATTGATAGGGGCAATTTGCAATTTGTTTGCCCACTATTTATTTTGAGCGCTCGAAAGAAAATTGGTTGTTGGAAATGTCAAATCGATTGTAAATAGTTTGAAATTGACCGGTAAAACCTATAACATTCGTATAGTTCTATAAAAATGTTTTGACACTGAATGACATACATGTATATGCGCCGCAATATTACTTTTCTGTGCAAAGAAAAATAAACCTATAAATAAATATAATTCCGCCCCATTAAGCACGCCGTTAAAAATAAGATAGCTAGTGTGTCTCTTTAATTTATTTGATATATAGTTTGTGATAATACCACCATTATTTCTGAATATGTAGTAATTTTTTTTATGTTTGGCAGATAAACATTTTCCTTAAAAATTCACACTAGGTGTTAGTAGAATTTGGCTCCGAAATGTATATATAATTTGTTCTTCGTTTCATTTCCTCTCATAAGAGGAATAAAGAAAATATGAATCCCCAAAAATTTGTACCACTTGACACAGAAGTTTTTTTGACCTGCTTTCACAAAATGAAACTCGAAACCCTGGCTATCGTGACGTCGTTTTGGATATGACATTCACCTAAAATCTTAAGTATGTCATTAAAGTGAGTAGGTGACCTATTATGTTCAAATGATTTTTAACAAACTATCGAGGTCGTTAGAAACATGTGATGTTATAAACATGACATGTATGAGAAATATATTAGATATATGAAAAATATATCAAACAAGTTTTTACTTCGTGAGAAGATGATATAGCTGTTTTACAAGCCTGGTGGAGTAGGTGACAAATAACTGTTTTTTTTTCCAAGGCTGTGATGTCGGTACCAAACGACATGAAAGAATAGGATCTCAAAATTAAATGAGAATATTATTTGTTCATTTATGGGGAATGTTGGGGTTATTGGACCGACGCCAATTTATAGGAATGAGTCGTATTCTTGCACTCCAGGTTGAATGACATTATTTTTTCTTAGCAGCGAAGCTTTATAGGTGAACTTCAAATAACCTTCAGCGATTATGAAAGAAGATGAGACCAATGCAGCTCTAATGCGCATGACTGGCCGTACAACAAGAAAGTTTTGGAGTTAACCCTATAAAGAAAAATATGTTTTGATCATTCACAGGCTCAAGGGGCGGGGGCAGATTATGCCCCCACCTACCATATTTTATTATTATTATTATTATTGTTATTATTAATATGATAAACAGGATCAAGTCCGTATTTTTCCTTCAAAAGACTTTGCTTTAACAAAAAGCACAAAGTGATTTCAAGTGCAACTTTTTAGTGTCCAAGTGTTTTTCGGATCATTCTAGTTGTGCCGAGAATGGCTTCTTTTTGAAGATCGTAGATCTTGATGTTCGGGGAGATCTTGGTGATGAGACTGTCGATTCCTTTCTTTACCATCCCCGTGTGACCAATTATCACCAGGGTGACTTCTGTCTTGGTGTTCCACATTCGTTCGATCTCGATCCTCAGGTCTTGATATTTTAGCCGCTTGTCCCTTTCCTTGACTGCGAGGTTTATGTCGTGAGGGACGGATACTTCGATGATGTTAACTTTGTTTCCCTCTCTTACGATAATGTCTGGCTTGTTATAGTTTATAGCTCTGTCTGTCATTATACCGCAGTTCCAATATACGGTACTTTATCAGCCAGGGTGATTGTCTGCGGCTGATGTTCCCATGGATGGTCACATTCTTGAGTCCCACGATCCTTTAGAAGTTGCCAGTGTATATGCTTGGCAATGCTATCATGCCTGCTGATATATTCTGTTTGGGCCAAGATAGGACATCCTGATGCCAGATGCATTAGAGTCTCAGGTTCTTTCCCACATACTCGGCACGTGTCCTCTACATCAGATTGCAGAATAGATTTCTCATATGCCCGTGTCTTGATTACCTGACCTTGTATGGCAAATATAAACCCCTCCGTTTCTCCTTTCAGACCAGCAGACTTGAGCCATCCATGGGTGTTCTTTTTGTCAACGAACTGGCGATTCGATTGTTTTTCGTGCTGTGACCATGTACAGGCGCGTATCCAGGATTTCGCATCCCGGGGGGCCCGACGTGAATTTGGCGCCCCTGTGTACTTTTCAAAATATGGCGCTTTAATCATGTTAATCTAGTTATCTTTTGATGTTATATGTTTATGCTTTGCTTATTCTACTTAATAAAGTACAGTTCTTTGGTTAAATTGCATTTACATTGTTATTCATTAATGTGTGTACATACTAAGAAGAAAACTTTGTCAGCTGAAGTAACATCCAATGAGTACATGCAACTTATAACACTGCTTTAACATTGAACTTTAAAAAATGCGTAACATTTACTCAAAGTTCTTTATCCGATTTTACTAATGACAGATTTAAAACTTGCATTTATCGAGTGATGATAACAATACACATGTCTATTTATGTAGTTTTTACTCTTAAGATAAAGTATTCACAACTGAAATAAATACTTTAATTGCTACAAACGGGACATAAACATGACAGTAAATATACTCATGTTATTAAAGTTACAAATACTCACAAATTTATAAAATTAAGTTCATGGAACAGAAAAGATTTGCACTGTGAAACTTAAAAAATATGAAACTTCAGACAGTTGAATAGTATATGAAACCCAAATTTTCTGAGTAACAATAACTTTTAAAAAATGATTACATTTCAAAATAAGTTAAATTTTAAAGTAGATTGAACATATATTTACAAATCGCTGTGACTTAAAATCAGAAAATATATAATTTGTTTTTATTCTCTTCAATTAAGTTGCATGATAACTTAAAAATTTTAAGGAATTTATCTTGCTTAAAAATTATTAAGTAAATTCGGCAAAAACATGAATCAAATTTAAGTATACGTAACAAAAATTTACTAAATTTTATAACTTGAAAATTGATGCCATTATCTTTCACTCATTAAAATTAAGTTCCTTAAACAAATTTCTTTCACATTGTAAAAACTCAAAAGTTGAGAAAAGTTATATTCATCAAGAGAATTAAATTACTGGAGCCAGTTATTTTGAGTTGTAGAAACAAACATTCAGACAGTATTTGAAACTCAAAATGCCACATATTAAAGAAAACTTAATAAAATTAAGGCAACCGTCTTGCCTTAATTTTATTAAGTAAATTTTACAAAAAGTATCAAAATATTTGGTGACCATGTACAGGCGCATATCCAGGATTTCGCATCCCGGGGGGCCCGACGTGAATTTTGGCGCCCCTGACGGGTACTTTTCAAAATATGGCGCCCCCCCCCGCCAGTCAAACATAGGCCTACGACTAATAAATGTATGTTGACGGATTTTGAATAATAATTTATTTTTGTTTTTTTTTTTTTTTTTTTTTTTTTTTTTTTTTAATACTTGCCAATGCTGAGTTCATGGAAAAGAATTTCTAGGTATAATGAGGTATTACCGCTATAGATGAAAATACGAATATTCTAAATACAGCGAGCGCGGGATCATTTTTTTCCCCCTTTTGTTTAGCTCTTCATCAGAATATCTGTTTGTTTAGCTCTTCATCAGAATACGGGAGACGTAATTTGTCCATCAAAACGATTTGAAAGCAAGCCATATAAAATCATGTGAAATTTGTCCATCAAGTAATGTGAAATCAAACAAATGTATAATGATGTTTTGTTGTTCAGAATCCTCATAATCTGGTTAAAAGAAAGAAAAAATAGTCGAGCGTGAATCGCGAGCAGAAATTTGATGTATCGGAATGATCTCTGAAAACGTGACATTTTATGCATTCCTCAGGAACACAATGTAATAACTCTTTGGAAAATGAAGCGAGCGCGAAGCGCGATCGAAAATTTTGCTCTATATGTAGATCTAATCGAGACCAGAAGTTTAGGATCAATTTAGCCTTCATAATTTAAAGACCGTATGTTGCCCAGTAATTCTACATGATATTATGAAAGAAAGATGAATGTCTATCTATCTAGCTGCTTATCTATCCTTCTGCTTCCCTCCCTAAGTTTAAGATAAATTTGGCGCCCCTAAGTTTAAGCTCAATTTGGCGCCAACTAATCATTTGGCGCCCCCTAAATGTTAGTTTAAATTGGCGCCATACATGTACGATTTAGGTGATTTGATGCCCCTGGCAAAATAAATGTAACGTGTATTCAAATAAATTTAAATGTCTTGATGATTAGTATCCTATAATGCAAATTATGGTCAGAGGAAAAACACAGGCGAGAGCGGAATTTTGATGTCTTTGAATGATGAGAAAACATGACATTACATGCGTTCCTCAGGAACACAATGTAATAACTCATTGGGAAAAGAAATTATGCGAGCGCGTAGCGCGAGCCAAAATTTTGCTATGTATATACAGACCAGGAGGAATAGAAAAATTTTAGAGACTTTACTTCAAATACCAAATTGTTGCCCCTTAGTTTCAGGTAAATTCGGCACACCTCCCTATTAGTTCAAAATAAAGTTGGAGCCCCTACATGCCCTAAGTTTAAGATAAATTTGGCATCCCTAAATCTCAGGTCAATTTGACGCCCCTACGTTTAAGCTCAATTTGGCGCCCCCTAAGATTTAGGTCAATTTGAAATGCAAAAATGAATGTAACGTGAAATAAAATAAATTGAAATGTTTTGATGGTTAGAATCCCATAATGTAAAATTTGGTAAGAGGAAAAACACAGGCGAGCGCGAAGCATAAACGAAGTTTTGATGTATTCAAATGATTAGAAAACAAGACATTTCATGCGTTCCTCAGGAACACAATGTAATAATTCATTGGGGGGATAAAAAATGATGCGAGCGCGAAGCGCGAGCGAAAATTTTGCTATGTAGGGGAGACCGGGTATGGAAGTTACACGGGTCAGTTGTTACAGTTCTCAGTGTGCTAAGATGGAACAAGAGAGGATGTGCTAACTGGCATCTATATACAGCCTACACATAGCTGTGATGAACTGCCGGTCGTGAGGTTTCTCCGTTGTTTTATTAAAAAGTAAATCAACAAAAAGCATTTTTTACAGTTCAAAGTAAATTTTTGACAAAAATTGAAATTTGTAATAGCTCTTACAACTGAAGGCACATGATGATAGTCTGGTATTGTAAATATAGTACATGTATGTCACTAATATACCCCCTAGCCATGCCCTGTAATTCTGCCTAATGACTGTGCTACAGTTGATTTTATTTGTAAAATCACCCATGGGGTAGGTTGTTACAAAAAAATGTCTTCACTAATTAAGCTGTAGTTAATTAGTGTTTACATGTTTTCAAGTTTTATATGCCTCAGGTTTTAGCCAACATAATAGGCTAACTACAGACCCAATATGGAGTGCGTGAGTTCTTTCATTAGAATTATCTGGCCCAAAATGTGAATTTTGTAACGTCCATACCCGGTCTCCCCTATAATATACAGACCCGGATGCATGAATTTTGAAATTTTGCTCTATCTATACAGTGCGTCCCAAAAATAACTATACACTTTTGAAATGGCTATACCAAATTAAAAAATATAAGATTCTTGGATAAAAGGTTTGTATGTATACAGTGCGTCCCAAAAAGAACTATACACTTTTTAAATAGCTACCAAATAGAAAAATATATGATTCTTGGGGGAAAGATTTATATGTATATAAGGCTCATATCCTCAACTATCATTATGACACAAAAAATTCCGAAAATAACCCATGCTTCAGTGAGTAATGCCCACTTTTGTAAAGGACATGAAAATTAGCCTGCGCAGGAATTCACTATTCATGTTGCACCTGGTTATGGAACGCCATGAAGGAGTCAAAATAAATGATGGAATCGATTGGCCAACAAAGACAAAAATAAATTATAATCAAAGCATAAATCAATTATATGAAAACAAATGGTGAAACATAACATTTTTGCATATTATTATTTTTTTTTTTCTAACTTTTGGTTTATCTTGGACTCTTGGACTCTGTTGATTTATTTATTCCATCGTTAATTTTGACTCATTCATGGCGTTCCATAACCAGGTGCAAAATGAATAGTGAATTTCTGCGCAGGCTAATTTTTGTGTCCTTTACCAAAGTGGGCATTACTCACTGAAGCATGCGTTTTTTTCGGAATTTTTTGTGTCATAATGATAGTTGAGGATATGAGTCTTATATAGGCCTACATACAAACCTTTTATCCAAGAATCATATATTATTTATTTGATAGCCATTTCAAAAGTGTATAGTTCTTTTTGGGACACACTGTATAAGACTCATATCCTCAACTATCATATTATTATTATATTATCTCAAGCTATATATTATGTATTGATAACGTGTCATAATATAAACTAACAAACCCACCTCAATACGTACCTACAAATGTTTAACCAATTTACTCATCAGAAAGAAAGCTCCATTTACAATATTTTTAACACTACATTAAACTGTATTCCTCTATTCCCGCATCTAATGACTATACCGTACATGTACAATGCAAACACAATGGTGTTTATTGTGCAACACCAAGCTGATGTGAAAATTGTGGTGTTGGATTTCGGAGTTAGATTGGTATCAATTCCATACGTTTAACACCACGTGGTGTTAATACAGAATCTGGCAGGGGAAGAAAGGTGATCTTTTGGCAGATAAAGGCAGTATAATTAAAATGTTTAACGTTTTTTAATTGTAGATATCCAAAACACATATAGTAATAAATCTTGCTTAGGTCTATGAAGTTAACTGAATATTTTTCAACACCAAAAGCTGGTGTTTATTTAACACCGGCCCTGGCATCTATATGCATCCACACCAACAAGAATCAAATCAAAACCGTCAGGCCTATATTCTGCTTTGAAGACTGAGTTTGTATGCGTCGCAAGTTCGTACAAAGCTATTGTGCGATCCGCATCAGACAAGAGGATCGCATAACCGAGCACAATAGCTTTGTACGAACTTGCGACGCATACAAACTTAGTCATCGTAGCAGAATATGGGCCATAGCGTCTGACCTAAGTACATCAACACCGACTGGTATCAGATTGGAAATTAACACCATGCAAAGTGTCAAATTAACTCCATAATGTGGTGTAAAAATAGCATTCGATAGTTTGAGTAATGTATTTATACACGAGAATTGGTGATGATAACACCAAGACTTACGATTGATAAAAAAATACGATTGATTTTTTTTTCTTCGCAGCCTCATTTGGAAACCAGGTACAGTCATGGATTAGGATTTGGACATGGTTAAGAGTAGGGTTAGGGCTAGGGTTAGGATTAAAATCATCAAATTTGGAGCACCCTGTCCATGATGAGGCTACCAAGAAAAAATCAATCGTAACTTTTTATCAATCGTAAGTCTTTGTGTTACACCGCACTGATGTGGATGCAAATAGATTCTGGGCCGGTGTAAGATTTAACACCCCAGTTTTCTCAAGTGTATACTTGAATTGTTGTAATGAACCTTATACTTGTTATTGATATCCATAGTTCCAGTGTCACAGTAGTTGCTTGGTGCTTTCTTTTATTATGGAATCGCGGTACTTGTTTCTTCGTTTTCTATAGAGGTATATTTGTGATACAACACCTGCAGATGGATGATAAGAATTCAAAAAATAGAAACACGTTGATAAAAGATTGAAAATCGTGTGCTTCAAGAACATTAAATAAATTAGGAATCTTCCTGATATTTGAACATTTAAATCATAATTTAAATGTCTTTGTAGGCCGATGTTACACTGCAAAAACACTGGTGTTAAATATGCAACACCGAGTTGGTGTTAAGTTTGTGGTGTTAGATTTTGGAATTAGATTACTATCTCTCTAACACCATTGGTGTCAATACAAAGTCTTAAAAAAAACACTTTGTTGAAATGTGTGCAAATGAAAATAATATTATTTGATATATATTATTTTTAATTATGGATATCATAAACACAAATTTTCCAGCATATTTAGCTTTAGTTTATGAAGTTAACTAATTTTTTTTAACACCGAGAGTAGGTTTTATTTAACACCGGCCCTGGAATCTATATCCGTTCACATCAATTGGTGTCAAATTAACATCGACGTGAGTCAAATCACCACCCATGGTGTCAGACAACTTGAAAAGCACATCAACACCCACAGGTTTCGGATTAATGATTAACACCATGAAACGTGTCAACTTAACACTAGAACATGGTGTTAAAATATCAACAACATAGTTTTAGTGACGTATTTTAACACCAAAACTGATGTTAATATATTATAACACCAGTGGGTGTGGATGGACATAGATTCCGGGTCGGTGTTAGATTTAACACCCCAGTTTTTGTAGTATATTCTAAAGAAAAAGAGGTGTTTTTTACTGTCATTCCTTAATACCATGATTCTATCATTGTTTTGATTTTTTTAGTTTCAAAATTGAATTTAATGAGAAAAAAACTGTGTTTGGGACTAAAGGAACATGTACATTTAAAGCTTATTATACTACACTGTTCGTCATAAAGGTGGAATATTTTTTTCTGGCTCAAGCGATATTATGTTGCTCCGTTATTAATTTCTTGAATGTGTTTGTCACCGCTTTCATTTTCTGGGATCCTGGGTATATCTTGGACGTTCCTTCAACCCTTCCCGGGGATTTTTCTTCAAAAAAGTTTGTCACCCACAGAAGATGACCATTTTTGTCATTTTTGTCATTTTTTCTTATTTTGGGGGCCCTGTTTTGTTCACGCGACCCACCAAGGCCCCCTCGGTCCTATCCCAAGGAAATACGTCTGAGGTGGAGATTTGTTATTGTTCTTTAAATAAATCTAGAATTATGGTTACAGGCTCGCCTCTTTTTTCTAGGGGAGGGATCAAAATTTATTTTAATTGGGGTTCAACATTCATTTTATTCGTTTTTACACCATGGAAATTTTTCTCTTCCGTAAATTGTATTGTAAAATCTCAGCCAAACATAAATCAAAATAAAATATTATCAATAATGACTATTTACAGCCTTGTCATCAAGGCTAAACAAAATTTAAAGGGAAAATGATGATATTTAAGGGTTAAAGGTGGTTTTTCATTTCTTTTGTTTTCAGCATAAAGATGGAATAAAATATTCCGAATTTTCACCAATCTCGTTTTTTACTTCAACCCCTCCCCTAGACAAGAGACCTAAGCCTGTCCCCAGAAATATATATTTAACTTAAAGAACAATATAAAACAGTACACCTCAGTCGCGTTTCCTTGGGGTAGGACTGAGAGGGGCTTGATCGGCCGGGAAAACAAAAAGGGGCCCCAAAGTGAGAAAAAATGACAAAAATGGGCATCACGGGGGTTGACAAAAGTTTTTTTGAAAACAGTCCACGTGAAGAGTTGGGAGAATGTCCAAAATATAACCAGGGTCCCAAAAAGTAAAAGCAGGGACAAACATATTCAAGAAATTAGAGTCGGGGCAAAATCATGTCGCTATAGCGGCAAAAAAATATTCCACCTTTATGACGGACAGTGTACACTGAAAACCTAACCTCGTCCGTCAGTGGACGGACTAGCTTGAAAGCTAGTCAGTCAAGACGGACGAGTTTTAAAGCTAGTCCGTCATGTTAGTCCGTCGAGACGGACTAACTTACAACTGAATCTAAATCTCTCAACTTGACGGACGAGCTTTAAAGCTATTCCATCACACTTGATGCTAGTCCGTCGATGCGACGGACGAGCTCAATAAAATTAGATAGGTAGCCTCAGTTTACCCATTAGAATGACCGACTAGGATTTGATACACATAGCTGCAATGTCGCTTAAAATTAAAATGGCTGACTAGCTTTTGAAATAGACACAGATGCAATGTTCAATTATTATCTCCATTGTAAATTTAGAGCGGCATGTTTCCGAACATAATCAAGTGAATACATTATTCTCAAACAAAGGTTGTTTTGACTTGACAATCTTAAAGCTTACGATACATAACATCAATCACGACAAGAATGCAATTTACGATTAGGTTCAAACTATTGTTCTACATTCTTTAATTACAGGCTGATTGAATACCTCGTTACTATAGAACCCAAAAATCTGGTCTATTGCTGGTGAATGCCCAGCTATAAGCAACAGCACTGAATACAAGGTGAATAGCATCGAGTGAATAACATGCGCTTTGCGAAAAGGACATCATCTATTATTTGTATTATCTGTATGTAAATTCTATTTAATGAGCAAACTGTAAGGAAGCAGATCCGATATACCCCGTAAAACTGAAGATTTTGATGATAATGGCGATCTCCTTCATGTGATATGTGTGAGTATTTTTTTTTGAATTCCTTATTTTTCAGTTCATAGATAGCGTTATTTTTTCACATGGATTGATGCTATAATCACCAACGCGAAATAAATTCTCTCTTGTCAAATTAATTTATAAATTGCGTGTGTGTTACTGACAACGATAATCAACATTAAATAATGAATTCAATTCTAATTCTTAGAATTATATGTGCCACTATTTCTTTTAGATTACTATCTGAAAGAACAGAATATTGGATTAGAGGCGCGATTTCGGGATTTTTGAGGTGGCTCTCAAGAAAGATAAGCGTAGAAAGAAAATGCAAAAATAGGCAGGCCTACAACAAACAAGACAATGATGATGCAAGCCATTGGCGGAGACGCCCGGGGGACAGTGGGGACCGTTTCACCCTCGATTTTTTTTTCTGGGAGGATCGCCCCCCTTGATTTTTAAAGTGATCAGCTAGTGAAGCTGATAAAGAGGTAAAATGTATGTTGAATATAATGCTAATTAAATGCTATTTTAAGCCCCCCCCCCCCCAGTCGTGACATGAAATTGCCGCACTGGAAGCAAGCATATAAAGTATAAATTCAAAATGCATATTATTAGCGTTATGGATTGCATCTAACTTGTTTGTTTGGCCGGGCTTCAGTGTAATTATTTCACATTTGATTTTCCAAATTAAATCTCAACATCACATTATTTGATAATTGCCATAATGTTAACTAATTGTGCGTCCTTTATTAATTCTTGTATTCTGATATCATCATAATAAAATGATTTTGGCTTGAATTCTTGAATTTTTGTGAAAAAAAAAATCGTATCTTTAAAATGTTTTCTAATATTTCAGATTTGACGTCTCTGACAAGCTGATGAAGCCATATTAAGCTAGTCCGTAATGCTAGTCGGTCAAGACAGAGCAAGAACATCGCGACAGACAAGCGCGACTGACTAGTTTTGACACCTTGACGGACTAGCTGTAAAGCTAGTCCTGCTCAAAAGCTCGTCAGTCTGGGCATCACTACGACTAGTTTTTATGCTAGTCCGTCGAACTAGTCGGTCAAAACGGACTAGCTTTAAAACTAGTCCGTCGTGACCGACTAGCTTTAAAGCTAGTCTGTCATGACCGACTAACTTGACGGACTAGCTTTCAAGCTAGTCCGTAGAGACGGACGAGCTTCAAAGCTAGTCCGTAATAACCGGATTGTGTTGAAGGAAAACTAGTCCGTCGTGACTGACTAGCTTAAAAGCTAGTCAGTCCGGGCATCACTACGACTAGCTTTAAAGCTAGTCGGTCTACCCGTTTAGGTTTTCAGTGTACGTTTAATCTTTGCACTTCTTTTTACTATTTTATACATGATTTCTTATTATATACTTACTTAATTAGGTTAACTAACGAAATTTTGTCTTACCTTAAAAATATTTTTCAGCGTACATTCTAAACCCTGCCTTTATGAGAGCTTTCCTGAGATAGGACTTCTTTCCTGCTTTATTTTCTCGCCAATCGGTCAGCATTTGTTGCGTCCCTTTCCATGACACAGTACCGCCTGAATGGTTTCTTGCATTATACGTCTTCATGTCTGAAAGCTCGAAGCCGAGATTGAGTCCCAACGTGTCTAACTTGTCGTTGATGTTGATGTCTTTTGCGAGTGCTAGTATCACCTTGTCCGTTACCTTGCTGACATCCACCTTATTCTGTAATAGAAGTGTAATAAAGTATTTTGTCTTGGCTTTCCGCTGATGCTTACTCTCTATTAAAAAAGAAAGAAAGAAAGAAAGAAAAATAAATCAGAAAGACTGGATTTAGAGTGAAATTCGAACGAATTGTGAGTGCATTTGGAATGAAAGGCATTTTTTTCATTCCATTTTCACTACATTTTCACTCATTTTGGAGTGACAACGGAGATCATTCGAAGACCTACAGTGATCCCTGCTGTCACTCTCGAATGAATTTTTTCATGATTCTATTATTACCTTTTTATTAGTAGCAGAGGGTCCGGGGCTTGAATCGGTCTTCCTTCTCTTCCTATCAGATGTGTTTCCTGCCAAGATAATGGAAATATCATAAATGAACTTACAGTGCATCCCCGAAAAAGGGAACATTTATAGTTAGTCATTTTTCTCAGTGAAATAAAAAAAATGATGAATTTTGACAAATTTCATCTTTTCCACTTTCTATTGAAACATAATACAATACGAACAAGGCAAAAGAGCAGGTAGACGGAAGAGCAAGATGAGTTTTGAATGCGCACATAAAAAAAAAATACAATCGCATTGGATGACCGCAGCAAGGAGAGAACTGTACATACTCAGTATCATTGAGATATTTAACGAAAGAAGCCTAAAAATTAAAAATCTTCCCATTATGTTTTAAAGTGCGTCTTACAAAAAAAAAAATTGTTTTGTACACTGATAAAAAATGAAATATAAAATTAATGCATTACCCACTTTCTCCTTTTTCTCACTACGAGATGATTTGGTTTTAGATCCAGCCGCTTTCCGTTTTTTACCACGACCTCGACGGGATGTCCTTTATTAGAAAAGCACAAAACAAATAAATAAATAAATAAAATAAGGAGAAGTATTTTGCATGCAGTAACATTATGCGATTGGGCTTGAATATGAAAATATGATTGAATTCTTTCTTCAGAATAGAATTCAAATATATATATATTTGTATATACACTGTTCGTCATAATGGTGGAATATTTTTTTCTGGCTCCAGCGACATTATGTTGCTCTGGCTTTAATTTCTTGAATGTGCTCGTCACCGCTTTCAATCTTCATGATCCTGGCCGTATCTTGGACGTTCCCTCAACACTTCCCGGGATTTTTCTTCCAAAAAAGTTTGTCACCCCCGAGGATGGCAATTTTTGTATTTTTTATTTTTATTTTGGGGCCAATTTTTGTTTACGCGACCCACCAAGGCCCCTCAGCCCTATCCCAAGGAAACACGTCTGAGGTGTAGAGTTGTCATTGTTCTTTAAGTTAAGTCTACTTTTACGGATACAGGCTACATTCTTTTGTCTAGGGAAGGGGTCAAAACTTATTTTGATTAGGGTTCAACATTGATTTTTATTCATTTTCACACCATGAAAATTTCTATATTCTCAAAATTGTATTGTGAAATCTCAGATTAACATAAATCAATATAAAATATTATGTATAGTTACAATTACAACCTTGTCATCAAGGTAAAAAAAAAAGAAAGAAAAAAATAGGGGAAATGATAACAATTAAGGGTTAAAGGTAGTTTTTTATTTTTGTTTTTAGCATAAAAGTGGAATAAAATATTCCGAATTTTAACCAATCACACTTTTTACTTCAACCCCTCCCCTAGACAAGAGACATAAGCCTATCCCCATGAATCTAGATTTAAATTAAAGAACAATCTCAGACGCGTTTCCTGGGGGTAGGACTGAGGGGGGCTTGATCGGCCGGGTAAACATAAAATGGGCCCCAAGATGAGAAAAAAAATGACCAAAATGGGCATCATGGGAGTTTTCAAAACTTTTTTTGACAAGAAATCCCATTGAAGGCTTGGAAGAATGTTCAAGATATAACCAGGGTCCCGAAAAGTAAAAGCAGGGACAAACATATTCAAGAAATTAAAGACGGAGCCAAAATCATGTTGCTATAGAGCGGGAAAAAAAAATATTCCCCCTTTATGGCGGACAGTGTATATATTTATATATTGATTAAATTGTCAAAATTTAAAAAAAAATTAAATTATTACAACCAATTTCGAAAATGGACGGCGTGACGTTGATATTTCTTCCACAAACAAGCTGACACATTATCATTTAAAAAATGTATTTTAATGAAATCTAGATGATTAAAATGTTATTCTGAAGTAAAATTAGAAATTATGTAGCCTATTAGTAAATTTATTAGTGTTATACCAAGAGGGTCCAAAAAAAAACACCAAAAAAAAGTCTTTTACTAAGTTACATGAAAGACGAAACAAATCGATGAGTTTTCTCTCCTTTTAATTCTAATACCACCATTTTCATTGCTGTTTTAAGACATCATTTCAATTCGAAAATGTGGCCATACATTAGACATACACATTTTTTATGGTATTTTACATTTGAGTTTAGACTAATTTTTAAATGTTTTGTTTCCTATTTTGGAGCATGAAATCCCTTTCATATATTAGCTTCCATTTCCCCTTTTTTTATTAAAAAGTAAGGCTTAAATATTTTAGAAATCCCCTTGATGCGTTGAATTGTGGTTTCTATTTATAGAAACAAACAAAACTGTGTATTACATTTGATCATCAGATTCTTCAGAATCATCTTCCTCCTCTTCTTCTTCTTCCTCTTTTTCTTCGTCATCATCTTCCTCATCATCATCATTGTCATCTTTTTCTTCTTCTGCTGCTGCTACTTCTTCTCCATCATCTTCTAAATTCAACATATGGAATGATATGAAGAAACAACATGCAATTAACAAAAGATCATGGACCTAAAAATCAGGGATTTTGACAACATTTTCAACAAGTCTGAAAACTATAGACATGAAAGAGATGCATTTGTACGTCCTTTGCATTTGGGGGGAGGGGGGCGAATGATCTTTCCCTGCATACTCCTTTCTTAGTTTTATTCAATATTTTATATATAACTTTTGACATTAAATGAATGAGCTTTTCCTGCATACTCCTTTCTTAGTTCAGTTAAACATTATTCAATATTTATAGAATTGTTAACATTAGAAAATATGTTGCAATTTACATTTAGGATTTTCACACGAAATGGGTCTTTTATTCTGGCTGTCTAATACAAATTGTACTCATTCTTTGTTCTAGCCATAAACAAAGGCCGGTATTCGTGAAGGGTGCCTAAAGATAGTAGGTCTACTAAATACGTATTTAGTATTGTCTCGAACAATAGGGTGACGTATTTAGTAGGCCTACTAACTTTGGTCACCCTTCGAGAATACCGGACAGAGCTCATATGAAGAGTTCGTACATTGTAATAAAATGGAGCAATGATTTTTTTAAAAAGTGTCTCTCACAACTTTAAATTATACCATTTGATTTACATTTTTACTGTAAAATGGAATCATAGGCCAAAAGGGCAAGGAGGGCAGAATTTGATAAACACACGGTTCTATATTGAAGAAATAGATTTATTAAAACTTTAGTCGTGTCTCCACAATGCTATGGAAAGATTTCATGCAACTAGTCTTGAACAATATACACATGATACATGTAGCCTACATGTTAAATTACAGACAGCAATACTTACGACGGTGTCTTTTAGGACGACTTTCCGATGCCAAACGTTCTGCACAAAATTAATCATAAATTTAAAAAAATATATACCTATAAGTGAATGGTACGGTAAAACATATCTCAATTCAAAAATTAACTCAACATCTGTTATCAATACTGCAATGGCAATACTTGACAGGAGATTTTGTATTTAATTTGTCTTCGCATACCATTTATTATGCTGGTCTTATAAAGATGGAATTTGACATTCTCTTTTTTATGACATGATTGTGATAGATAAAGTTCATATCTTTCGTTATAAAAAAAATCTATTCCAAACATATCAGAGTTCTATATCAGTGACAGCCACACAAAAATCAAATTTTATAAAAGCGCGTACAAAGATTGTCCAACCTTTTGGACTACGGGGTAATTCATTAACCCTCTTTGCGCTTTGTAGCCATATGGCTACATAATTTTCACTCACCTTTTCTAAGAATAGCACAAAGAGGGTTAAGAGGGCGATTCTAGGTTGTATCGTACGGGACATTTTGACAATATTTTACATCTTTTTGACATGAAAATTTAAAAAAAAAAAAATCTTAATTGATGGTCATCCTCAAGTAGTACCGGAAGGGGCACAAGAATCAATAATTAACTTGATTCGATTTACAATTGAAATGAAAAATAGTACTGTGTCGTACGCCGGGGACACAAAAATAACAGAAAGTAAAAACCAAGAGACAAAAAAAGGGCATGAATCGCCCAAGAAAGGTTCCGGGTTTTTTTTCTTCAAAACTAATAAATAGGTTACTTTACATATGTGGAATTTAAAGTAATACGAGTATCACCTTTCGAAGATTTCCTCTTTACTGTAACTGCAATTATAGAATAAAACAAAACAATGGAATAGAAAGATAATTGTTATTTAAAGATTACATCCAAAGACGAAAAGTAATTAAGTTGTTGTTGGCGGTTGGTTTAATGGCGTTTTCATCGAAGATTCGACGATTTCCTCCGATAGGAGTTATAGTGATAAAGTGAAACAGACGGTATGAATATAAAATATATAGTAAAATCATAATTGAGGATAAATGCTACTGATTTAAATTAATTTTAATTAACATGCATTTGTCGAGTGGACGCAGAAAACAAATTGAAGTCTTAATACACAAATAATGTAGTCTTACAGAAAAAATAAAATCATTTAGCTAGAGAAATTACAGGTATAACTCAATTTAAATTTATTTGAAACTAATAAAATTATGTTTCAATGATACAACTCCTGCCTTAATTCTTATCAAAATGTGTTGTTAGTAACCTACTGAACCTGCCCCCCCAAAAAAAAAAAAATAATAAAAT
This sequence comes from Paracentrotus lividus, assembly GCA_940671915.1. Classification (NCBI taxonomy): domain Eukaryota; kingdom Metazoa; phylum Echinodermata; class Echinoidea; order Camarodonta; family Echinidae; genus Paracentrotus; species Paracentrotus lividus. The sequence continues at coordinate 41,012,320 of CALNVZ010003425.1, read as the reverse complement.
AATAATAAATAAATAAATAAATAAATAAATAGATAAATAAATAAATAAATAAATAAATAAATAAATAAATAAATAAATAAATAAATAAATAGATAAATAAATAAATAAATAAATAAATAAATTTTTAAAAAATAAGAAGAAAGATATAGTACAAAATAATGTGGGCCAATAATACGCGTTTCAACTACCATAATAAATATTTGTGCCCATGGAAGATGTAAAAAAAAAACTGTTATAGAAGGTCTTCGAATATCAATTTTGCTTACAAATATTAATAATTGGTCAGAAATAGAGATTGTTAGCTTTATCATCATTATTTTGAGAAGATAAAAAGTCAAACCCTTTTCGAAGTGTGCAGCTACTATCTTGCAAAGTGAACCAGTGTTGGCCTCCTTCAATGCAGACTCCAACTCCGCTCGGGTCGCAGTTCCTTCTTGCTTGTTTTCCCAAATATGAAGCACTTCCATTAGAGCTTCTTCATAGTCACTGCCACACCTTTTCAGTATGGCCTGTGCTTTAGCATACTTCACATCGAGTTTATTACTAAACGATGTATAGTTTCGTGTAGGATACGCAGTAGCAATCTCCTTGAATAGGTCACCTGTGTTTTCCAAAAATTTCCCATCTAAAAGAAATGTTGTTTTTTTTAATCCACTTATGAATACACATCAAGAATGAGAGCAATTAAAATCAATACAAATGAACATTCAAACATTTATTTGTTGGATAAAAATGAGCAAAGGAAATGCCCAACTAACAAACGGACGTTTTAAAAACGTTTTTAACACGTTCCAAGTTGGTTTTTTGGACGTTTTGTGAAAACGTTTATGGACGTCAAAATGTGATATGTTTTAGACGTTTTAAAAACGTTTTATTGGACGTTTTAAAAACGTTTTATAAACGTTAAAAGAACAAATAAAAAAACCTTTAAAAACCTTTCAGAAGCTCGGGACGTAAAAAAAAACCTTTTGAAAACGTTGTAAATATATTATGGACGTTGTTAGAACATGCAGAAAACCTTTAAAAAAACGTTTGGAACGTTCTTAAAACGTTTTTAAAACGTTTTTTAAAACCTTGAAATTTACTAAAAACGTTTTAAGAACGTCTAGAAAACCTTTAAAAAAACCTTTGGAAATCTCTTAAAAACTTGTGTAAACAATATAAAAAATACAAATATGTTATATGATTCATGCACCTCACCCCTTGGCCACCATTTGTGGAATGGCACTTAAGAGTGAAGTGTTTCCAATCTAAATCATGCTGAAAAGCAGACTTTACTGGATATCATTAGGATTTAACTCTATATGATGCTCCATAAAATTTATAATTTTTTGAAAGTATTGTTTGTGATGGTAAGTTATTTTGTTATGTTAGTACATTCCAATTCTGAATTAGTTTCTTTATATTTATGTTTGTTTCAGAACAATATTACAATAAAATGAAACACCAAAAAATGAATTTATTACTGTTAAATTGAAATGATTTCAATAAACACGTTTATTTCGATATGTCTAACGTATTATATGCTAATCACCTTCTCATTTGCATAAGGTCCCATTTGGACCTATAAAAAACGTTCATAAAACGTTTAATAAAATAAGTCTCATTATAAGGTTCAATTAAAACGTTTTGTGAACGTTTTGATTAAATCGTTACATTTTGTAACTTTCGGAAAATGTTCTGTGTTTGCTGAAATGACGTCATCGATCAATCCTCGGCGCGCGGCCTCGTTCGTTGATATGTAAAGATCATTGTATATGAAATGATTTGAAATTACCGGTAATATTGAGTACGTAAAATCATTAAAAATATGTTATTGTCATGTATTTTTTTGTTTGTTCTTTTCTTTTTTTATGAATCGTGTACACATATATAATGAAACAAACATATCTCGCTTTTAATAGAGAACATTTTTTTTACTTTTTTTAGAGAACTGTGTTTTTATTTGTTTTGTATTTAGTTGCACTTGGAAAACATAATGATCACTTCTGGTATTTGTTTAAAATAAAATTAAGTTGATCGATTTATTGAACTGAACTGGACGTTCTGTAAACGTTATGTACAAAACGTCCACAAACGTTTTGTAAAGGTCCTATATTAAACGTTCGGTAAACGTCCCCTACCAAACGTTTTGTAAACGTCCTATACAAAACGTTTGATTTTGTAACGTCCAAAAAACGTTTTTTAAACGTTCTCAAAAAACCTAAACTTTGACACAAATGAGAAGTCCACACTTTAACGTTATATAAACTTTTTAAAAACGTTCATTTAGAACGAAGACGTACAGGACCTTAAAAAAACGTTTTGAAAACGTTCTGTGTTTGCTGGGTGAGATTCCACCTCGATGGAATCCAGCACTCCAAAATCTGGGTGTTAAATTATAATTTTTCAGGGCGCTAGAGCACATTGCCCTTCCCATAGGTATGAACCCCCCCTCTCCCCCCCCCCCGCCCCAAAAAAAATAATAATAATAATAATAATAATAATAATAATAATAATAATAATGATAACAATAATAATAGTAATAATAATAATAATAATAACAATAATAATAATAGTAATAATAATAATAATAATAATATAATAAAGAAAAAAATAATAAATAAGAAGAAAGAAATAGGACAAAAAAATGTGGGCGCATGATACGCGTTTCAACTACCGTAATACATATTTCTGCCCAAGATGTCAAAAAAGTGTTATAGAAGGTCTTCGAATATTAATCAACACCGAACACCAGCCAAGATGACAAACTGTTTTGCAAATCATTAGCTCTTCAAAAACAAGGAAACTTAAGTTAAACAACAACAAAAAAATCACAAAAAAATCACAAAAGTTAACCACTTCTAGCCGATTCAGTGATGCGAAACCTCTGGAAAATGGGTGTTAAATCTAACACCAACCCAGAATCTAACTCTATCCACACCCACTGGTGCTGTATTAACACCGGTTTTGGTGTTAAAATACGTAACTAAAACTATTGGGTGTTAACTTAACAACACATTCTGGTGTTAATTTGACATTTTTCATGGTGTTAATTTTCAATCTGATACCAGTGGGTGTTGATGTGCTTTCGTCTGACACCAATGGTGTTGATTTGATTGTCGTTGGTGTTGATTTAACACCAATCGGTGTGGACGGATATAGATTCAAGGGCCCATGTTAAATAACACCAAAAGCTGGTGTTAGAAAATATTTAGTTTACTTCTGATCATAAACTAAAGTTAAATTTCCTGCTAAATTTGTGTATGATATCTATAATTAGAATAATTTATATCAAATGATATTACTTTTATCTGCAAAAATTTCAACCAAGTGGTTTTTTTAGATTTTGTATTGACACCAAGTGGTATTAGAGAGATAGCAATCTAATTCCAAAATCTAACATCACAAATTTAACACCAGCTCGGTGTTGCATATTTAACACCAGCGTTTTTGCAGCGTGGAAATAAAAAGACCTATACAAACGTGTTTATCATATCAATCTTATTGCTATGAACCAAACATATTGTCCGCATTGGCTTGATTTTTTTTTCTTCCAAATCACTTAATCCTCAGTCTCCGAGAATTAATTCAGAAATAGTTAATTCTTCAAACTCTCACCTTTCTTGTCTATGATTCCTGCCATGATTAAGCCTTTTTTTTCTGGAAATGGAACTGAAAGCAAATGAACAAAACATATAGTTATTTCAGATAATACAATGAGAATGTTTTGGTTGATTTAAGGTGTATACAGGGTGTATCAATAAAAACGGGACAGTTTTGAAAAGTCTGTCAAAATTTCGTTTCAAATTATGATGTCTATGTTTTTATGTTAATAGGATGGCTCTGAAATCTTATCTTTCAAATGCCATTTAAAATAATAAGTTTTGTTCATGCTTGAGCGCACACAGAACGTTTTGTCGGGGGTCAAAAAAGGGCTTGCGCACAAATGGAAGAAAAATGAGAAATTCGAACATCAGACTTATTGCTATCAGCAGACTTAATCTTAACTTTTGATTATCTTTGCCTAAATTTCCAATTATGCTTTCAAAATTCATTTACAAAGCTACTTATTATATTGTTTTGTTTGTTGTTGTTTTTGTTTTTTTTTCACATGTTCACATATTATCTTTGAGCATTGAATATTCCTTTAAACTAAAAAAAAAAAAGAAAAGTATTTCAACCGAAGCAAGGAGATTTGGTTGATAGATTATTTTTTTATTGATTGCTTTTTGTTTGATCGTGTTGTTGTTGATTGATTGTTTGATTGATTGTTTGATTGGTTGATCTATTTATTTAATTGATCGATTGATTGATGAATGAAGATGATTGATTGACCATTGAATGATTGATCGTTTGATAAATTCATTATTTCTTTGAATGACTGATCGATTGATCGATTACTTTTTGATTGATTGTTCAAATGATTGATAAATCGTTGGAAGAATCATAAAAATCGACTCAAAAGACTAACTTAATCATGATCAGTGAAAAGTAACAATCCATCCGAATGGGAGTACCTGTTTTCAGAATAATGATTCAGAATAAATAATACCCTTTGAATTCAACGAAAGTTTTTCTTTCTTTCTTTGTTTGAACCTCGACAAAAACTTTACGTCTTCGTTCAAGCATGAATGAAACAAACAAACAAAGCAATCAACCAAGCAATTTATTAAACAATCAACCATATCCCTTTCTTGGGTGGACAAAAAAAAGTTTTGAAGGAATTTTTATTGCAAAAGATAACATATCAAAATGAGAACAAAAACAAACAAATAAAGTGATAAATAGCTTTGCAAATAATTTAAATCATAATTCGAAAACAATTGCAACGATAAGAAAAAAGTTTAGAGAAAGACTGCTGATTAGCAATAAGTCTGATGTTCTAATTCTCATTTTTCTTCAATTTGTGCGCAAGCCCTTTTAGAGACCCCGACAAAAACGTTCTGTGGCGCTCAAGCATGAACGAAACTATTATATCAATAGGCATTTGAAAGATAAGACTTCAGAGGCATTTTTTTATTTTTTTTTTTTTTTTTTTTTTTTTGTTTTCCCCCAAAAACATTTTTAAAAAAGATTTTTAATTATGACATCATAATTTGAAACAAAATTTTGACAGACTTTTCAAAACTGTCCCGTTTTTATTGATACGCACTGTATATCAATTGCAAATTCAAAGAGGGTAGCAGAAATACAACACAAATCTGTACGCAATCTAATATTGTTATACTATAGGTTTTTCCGGTCAATTATAAACTCTTTGCAATCCAATTCGTTTATGTTCATCCAATTTAAACGATACTTCATGGAGTGAAGCTATCGGTCTATTGAATTAACGCTTAGATTTTTTTAATCGCGATCACATTTCGGACGGAAGTGTTTGTAAGAAATGTCAATTGATCGGAGATAGTTTAAACTTAACCGGGAAAACCTATATTAGAACAGCATACTCATAATGTACAGGACGCAATTCCCAATGAATGGAAATTCATACACAGGTTCGTATTTTCAAAGGGTGCCAAAGTCAGAAAAAATGGGCCTTTGTTACAAACTTACTGTTTGGAAAATAAATAATCACATTACGGTACCTCGGTCGATAGCATTAGTATACACATAACCCCCCCCCCCCCCAAAAAAAAAAAAAATAATAATAATAATAATAATAATTAATAATATAATAAAAATAAATACATAAATAAATAGATAAATAAAATATTAAAAATATAATAATAGTAATAATAATAACCATAATAATAATAATAATAATGATAATAATAATGATAATAACAATGATAATAAAATAATAATAATAAATAATAATATAATATAATAATTATAATATATAATATATAATAATAATAATAATAAATAATAATAAAAAAATATATATATTATCAAAAAAATAAAACATAAAATATGATATAAAAAGCTACTTTTGTTTGTTAAATAAATCATTATGTTCATGATACCCATTTGACCTTTTACACGATACGACGGTTGTCATACGAGAACATGGCAACATGAAGATATCTCGTTAGTGGTATGTCTATGGCAATCCACTGCATATAATTACAGATCAATATCAAAATTATTATACTAAACTTCCTCCTCAGAAAATGGGGTATGTAGGGCAATTGGGGTTAGTGGGACATTCATAATGATTATGATAAAAACCCATTATACCCCGTCACACTGAGCTCGTTCTACTACGTCCTTGCAATTTTGCCGAACGGGCATAGTCTGTGTGTAAACTGAGTGGACGTAGTAAATACTTCTTACGATCTGTTTACGAACTGCATGGACTAGCTCGGTCGGATTTCCAAAAAAGTGTTCAAAAAAAATCGGGCCCATCTCGTCCTAAAATTTAACGGGATGGCAACGTACCTGAAACGAGATGGACGTACTACAAACGAAATTGCCGTACTTAAATCGTTCTAAAGATGTGCTAGGACGTCATACAAACGAGCATTGTATATTAATTATTCAAGTTCTAAAATTAAACGTAGTGACAACGTTCCTTAAACGGGTAGGACTTACTCTGAACCAGAGGACGTACTACGAACATACGTTTCAATTTTTAACAGAACGGCATGTCATAATTCCCGTCACACTGAGCTAGTTCTCACTGCGTTCTAGTAGTTCTTGGTGAACGGGCTCCATCTGTTTACACACGGACTAACGTAGTGCAGACCTTTTAGAATCTAGTACAGACCGTTTACAATCTGTTTACGAACTTGGCGAACGGCCCGAACGGAGAGAACGGAAAGGCATTCCGATTTTTTTAACCTGTTCAAAAAAATCGTACTGGCTTCAAGTTCTAAAATATAACGAAGTGACAACGTTCCTTAAACGGGTAGGACTTACTCTGAACGAGAAGGACGTACTACGAACGTGGTACCTACTTTTATCATGCTGCGCATAGGCACTTAGTGACCTTTGGACGTGCTACGAACGAGTATAGAGTGAACGAGCAGTTTACTCGTTCTAACATGATAACAACGTATTCGGAACGCGATAAAGACGGAATTGACGTAACGAGAACTATTTATGAACTGCCTAGCATCGTATTCAAGAAATTATTTTCAAAGTTATAAGTTCCAACCCGACCAAAGCCCGTTCAGCATTTTTTTTTTAAACGGGCAAAAACGGGCAAGAACGTTATAGAACGACCTCAGTGTGACGGCCCCCTTAGACCTTGTTCACCGGATTACGAACGTTGGTTATACGCGGGCATTGCAACCTGGTAACTATCAACCTCGCAGTGGTATGTCTATGACAATCCACTGCTTAATAATTACAGATCAATAGCAAAATTTTTAAAGTAAACTTCCTCGTTCAGAAAATGGTATATATATATCCTTACCTGTAGAATATATCGAAGGAAGGTCTTCAGGTCTGATCACTTGGATACCTAAATTTTCTCCGTATTATGTTGACAGGACCACTACGTTACGTACAACATGGGTTAAAATACCAATAACACCAAAACATAGTAAATTCATGCAGTGGCGGGAAGAGCACACATTCATTCAATCGCGGTGTATTACATTGCTATTCGATACACAACTCTTGTTATGATAGTAGGCCTACACGATAGATATCAATGGAAAGGGTAGATTTTTTTAATAAGCATTTGATATGATATTCAAGAGGTTTTCAAGTACATTAGGTGAAAGTAACTCCGATCATATATATCTAAGATTCTTTGAGCTAAACATGTACGGAAATAAACTTTTGGAACCAAGCCAAGATAATATTCAATGAAAAGAGATTATACGACGTGGAGTGCAATATTTTATGCAAAATAGCGCCACCACCCAAACGCTGCTTACTTTTTACTCTTAGTCTTATTATTATACAATGATGTAGAAAACTAATTTATTTAGATATTTGAAATATGGAAAACATATATGTCTGCTTTTAATTGTTAATTAAAGCAAATATCCAAACAATATGTTTCCCTAAAGCAGTAAAGTACACTGTCCGTCATAAAGGTGGAATTTTTTTTTTTTTGCCGCTATAGCAACATGATTTTGCTCTGAATTTAATTTCTTGAATATGTTTGTCCCTGCTTTTACTTTTTGGGACCCTGGCTATATCTTGGACATTCTCTCAACCCTTCACGTGGACCTTTTTTCCAAAGAAGTTTTGTCAACCCCCGTGATGCCCATTTTTGTCATTTTTTTCTCATTTTGGGCCCCCTTTTTGTTTTCCCGGCCGATCAAGCCCCCTCAGTCCTACCCCCAGTAAACGCGACTGAGGTGTATTGTTTTATATTGTTCTTTTAGTTAAATCTTTATTTCTGGGGACAGGCTTAGGTCTCTTTTCTAGGGGAGGGGTTGAAGTAAAAAACGAGATTGGTGAAAATTCAAAATATTTTATTCCATCTTTATGCTGAAAACAAAAGAAATGAAAAACCGCCTTTAACCCTTAAATATCATAATTTTCCCCTTAAATTTTGTTTAGTCTTGATGACAAGGCTGTAAATAGTCATTATTGATAATATTTTATTTTGATTGATGTTTGGTTGAGATTTTACAATACAATTTAGGGAAGATAGAAATTTCCATGGTGTAAAAATGAATAAAATGAATGTTGAACCCCATTCAAAATAAATTTTGACCCCTCCCCTAGACAAAAGGGTCGAGCCTGTAACCATAAATCTAGAATTATTAATTTAAAGAACAATAACAAATCTCCACCTCAGACGTGTTTCCTTGGGGTAGGACTCAGGGGGCCTTGGTGGGTCGCGTGAACAAAAAAGGGCCCCAAAAATAAGAAAAAATTACGAAAATGGCCATCTTCTGGGAGTGACAAACTTTTCTGAATAAAAATCCCCGGGAAGGGTTGAGGGAACGTCCAAGATATACCCAGGATCCCAGAAAGTGAAAACGGTGACAAACACAATCAAGAAATTAATCACGGAGCAACGTAATGTCGATTGAGCCAGAAAAAAATATTCCACCTTTATGACGAACAGTGTAGAAATGTGGAGGGTGTGACACAAATTAAATATTTGGCTGTCAAAATGAAGAAAGCAAATCTCATAAGTGGAAGAAACATGGAAAACAATGTCGCATCCAAAATCAAATTTACAACAACATGAAAGAAGATGACTTGTAATGGTAAGAGGAAGAATGAATAAAACAGACCCCAGGAAAAGCTTACCATTTGAAATGAGAACTTGTTCTGTTGAACTGGCTGAGGACAACTCGAAGAAGGATGAGAAAGGGGTGTAGAAACATATTGAGGAAGGCCAGGGCTATCTCATGATTCCTTGGTAGAACAGAAGACACCGCTGCTACCAATGTAACCGTCACAATTATACTGGACTCACCCACAATCGATCAATCAACCATCAAACTCAGTCAAATAACATCAATCGAAAATATAAAATCAACCAGAAGAACACCCTAACATAATATTTGATACACTTATGCTAAAACTTGAAGCATCTAAACACAACACAAAAAGAAAGTTCCCCCTTTTTCAGATATCAATAATTTTTGAACCAGGAGGAATTTAAAAAATCTAATTATATGTCCATGTAGGGAATTTAATAAGCCACAATGGGAGCGAATTTTAGGAAAAATCATCACGTCATGCTTCAGTGGGTAATGGTTGAATGCAAAAATGTCATTTTTTGAAGTTCGCAAGCCTAAAATTGCAACTTTGATTCAATGACAACGGACCCATTTTTGGATTTTAAGCATTTTACACGTCAGAATGTATGCAAAACGTGCTTCCAAATGTAAGGAAAAGAAATTTGCGTCAAATTTCACGGTTGAGTGAGCATGCAGCAAAATTGCCCAAACTGCGATTTTTACTTCTTTGCCATGGTATAATCGATCAAATATGATGGAATTCCTGTTGTGGAAGTGTATGCAAATAATATATATTCATTCACGGTTGAATGAACCCATCAAACAACCAAAAAATAGGTCATTTTAGAACATATCAATTCTAGTCGTAAACTTAAGGGGAAGAGGGCGCTATCACTCTACGCAAAGCGAACGCGAGTTGTGTTGGAGAATCCATTATAAATGTCATACTGTATAATAACTCAAAGTTTCACAATATTGATCGAAATATAATTATGACAAATGAAAACAATTGAGTAAAGTCCTATTAAATTAAATTTAAATAAATTTGTATTGTTTAAATAAAGCTAATTCCAGTATAGTAGAAAATATATTACAAAATACACTACAAAATGAAAGAGTTAAAATTGATATTAATTACTATATAATATATTGCACATCAAGAAAAGCATATATTCTCAAAATTGATATACATTTAAGTGCATTAAATATTATATTACACACTTACACAATATTATGGATCATATATTTCAAAGTGTAGTAATTATTCGTATGATTTTGATTGTGTTCACAATGATAACAATTCAAAACAGTAGAAAATATTTTTTTAATGCATTTACAGTGATAATATAGGTTTTCCCGTCCAATTTCGCACTTAGTGCATGTAAACTTAAAGATAGGTCATTCATTTTCGCACATAGTGCATGATAAAGTATAAATAGGCCATTGAAGTTATTAGATAGGGCATCCAAAATCACCAGTCGGTATTCAAATTCCCTATAGTGCAAACAAAATGGCCATTTGGTATTCATAATCGCTTTAGAGCAACCACATCCGCTACACGGCATACGAATTTGAACATAGTGCAACCAAGTTCGCCCGTGAAACCCCCTCGAGCTATGTTAGAGCATTCAATTTCGCTATTGTGCATCCAATTATACAATTTGTGCATGCAAATTAGCACACGTAATTTTTTCTATTTGTTTTATAAATTTCTCATGTTTATATTTTCTTCCATTTTATGAGCTTACTATGTCCATATTAAGTCACCGAAATAAACATATCGGATAGCTAAAGGCATATGAATTAACAGAGGGAAAATTTCCTGACATTTCCCTGTGTTCATATGTTTTCTTTTATCTTTGTATTTTTTTTTCATGATGTTTATGTTTCTTGTCATTTGCACCATCTCTTCGATATATGCATTGACTAAAGACATAATCATAGCATATCATGATGTTCTTCTTTCATATATACTTTTATTGCTTTTTTTTTTTATCTTGTATCTGTTTTCATATGACTTTAATCATTTCAAACAATCTTTTCACCATCCACAACTTAAGACATTGACTACGGTTTTCTTCCCTTATATAATTTTTTAAACCTTTTATATTCTTTTAAAAACATAATAACTAAATGTATATACATAATATGATATCGCAACTATATTTTACCGATCGTGGGTATGAGATAGGGTAGATGTAGGGAATACCGGCCACTTAAGCTCATTTGCTTAATTAGGACATGAAAACAATAAAATCACAAAAGAAAAAGATTATCATTGCTTAGCTACATCATTCAACTTTATTTTCCAAAAAAATTGAGGTAATCAAATATTTGTTGAGGCAGTTATATGCAAATAATGACGTCATGGTAAATTGTCCGGCATTCCCTACAGTGTAGGAAATACCGGACAGTATGTTTTTACCCCTTTTTTGTATATAGATCTGTCTGGAAGCACTGATTTGAATGTAAACCATCAACTTAACATGTTTGTATTGATATTTTATAACATTATTTATTTTTAGAAGATTATATGCATTTTACTACAAAATTTCAACACACTCAGAATAACTTTATATCTCATGTAGATCATGACATATCACAATAATGATAAAGAGAAATAGACATTTCAAAATTGTCAAACAATCTAATAAATAAATATAATACATTATATATGCAATACTATTTGATCTACATGCTTAGCAACTCAACCCGGTAGTAAAACAAACAACCGTCAATGTGGTGTCCGGTATTCCCTACACAAAAAAATGACTGACTAGCACTTTTCAACAAACTACCACCCCAATACACAGGCTTTGTACAGTGCAAACACTTCATACACGTTTGGCCCACCCTCCACACATGTCCATAATGCATGAAATAGAGGTCATGCCCCAATTCTATTTTTATACCATCACATTCTCTAAAATGTCAATTTTTACATCAGGCCATTTTTCAGGCTGCAAATTTTCCTACCTTGACAGATTTTGGTAGTTTTCTCGGAGATTTCTCACTTGTTGTTGTCGAATACAGAATTCAACCTTCCTAGACAGACCACCTGACCAATAGATGCCGGTATTTCAACTCAGTTGATCTTATGTTGGCAGCTAGGGCTGGACATGTGGTGACCGTCCGCTATTCCCTACATCTACTCTATACATTTTAAAGTTCAAAGCTCAAAACTCAGTCATTTTTTGAGCCATTGATTATTTTAGCATGTATACAAGATCATGAATATCATAATTTTCTTCTTTCATAATTATTTACGTTTAATGTTCTTTTTTATCTTGCATCTGTTTCCATACGACTTTAATCATTTAAAACAATAATCCTTTCATCAAAACTTAAGCCATTGACTATTGACATCGGTTTTCTTCCCTTATATATTTCTTTTGAACATTTTATTTTCTTTTAAAAACATAATGACTAAATGTATATATTTGGTTATATTTTACCGATCTTCGGTATGAAATTGACATGTTAAAGTTCATTGCACAAAACTCAGTCTTTTTTCAGCCATTGATTACTTTAGCATTTATACAATATCACGATTTTCTTCTTTCATATCATACTTTTATTGTTTTTTTTTATCTTGTATCTGTTTTCATATGATTTTAATTATTTCAAACAATCTTTTTGTCATTCACAACTTAAAACATTGCCTACGGTTTTCTTCACTTATATAAAAAAAAATGTTCATCCTTTTATATTCTTTTAAAAACATAATAACTAAATGACTGTATATACTTAATATGGTATCGCAACTGCAGATGGTTATATTTTACCGATCTTTGGTATGAAATTAACATGTTACAGTTCAAAGCTCAAAACTCAGTCATTTTTTCAACCATTGATTATTTCACGGGCCAGACAGCGGGGCATGTAACGCTGGGTGTGCCGGTACCAATTCCTACACTTTTCTTGAGTGATCGCGTCGATGTTCCGTTGAGCAACTGTTGTAAGCTGCCTGCATCTCCATTGCTGGAGGTTGTCCCCAGCCTCACGTGCAGCGTCCCTGTCACCAATACGTTGCTGCATCTCCGGAAGACCTAAATCCCGTTTCACTGCAGCCTTGAAGGCACTATGCGCCATTTCAGTCGGATTCAGGAATGGGCTGCAGGGAGGAAGCAGTTTCAGGTTGATTCTTGGATGCATACCATCTGGCAACTGTGCTCTTACATGGGGTCGAGCGTTATCATAGATGATATACACTGGTTAGCCTGGTGTGAACATCTGCTCGCATTGACGAGCCGGTGGCTAGGAGGAACTGCTCGAAAGTATCTCTTGTGACGGGTTCGCAGGCTATTGTGTGGTTGACCAGACCGATCTCATCCGATACAGCCAGCGTGATATTGCAGTTTTTGCCGCGCTGTCCATGGACAACTCGACGGGCAGGTTCACCTCGAGGTGCTCTTCCACGAGACCGACGGGTCCAGACATTGTACCCTGTTTCGTCCACAAAGACGCAATGCGACATAACACCTGTCTGCAGGAGACAGTTTGCGTACTGCTCTCTTTGCTGCAGCACACGGGGAGAATTGCGGACGTGTGGTACGTCTTCGAGCATCTTCATTGAGAACATCATACCATCAAGTGTTCCGGCGATAGTTGATGTGCTCACTGGTGGCTTTTGGGGCATGTTTTGTCGCAAGTCTTGCTGCATCTCTCCAAGAGTCATCATGGGGTTATCTTGGAGAGACCTCTCCAGTCTTATCTTCATTTTCTCGTCCATCTTGACGTTTCTAGCTCCTCTAGTTGGTAGCTTCTCCGTTCTACCCGTTGTTGCGAAGGTCGTGATAATTAATCGTGCAGTTGAATGCTTGATGTCAAGTGCATCAGCCATCTCCAGATAATCTCTGCCAGCTTCGAAGGCCTCAACCAGCCTTGCCCTGTCTTCATTGCGGATGCGGTTGTATCTTACGTGCGCCATGATATAGCAGTATTGACGATAAAGGAATGAACAAACTTGATGCCACCTTTTATACCTTTCTCAAATTCAACCCAACATACACAGTCCATTATTTTAAAGAAATGGAATGTGTAACAGTTGTTGTTAATTACGTAATATCCACCAATGTAAATTCTAAAGCTACTAAAAATATCAGTGGAAACCAAAAGATTGTTGTTGTTGTTTTTATATTTTACGGCGCTTTCATTCATTATATGAATATTTACGCAAAGAATGTATTACCGAAGAAGATGAAAGAAATAAATATATAATTTGCGCCAAGATGCTGGTGAGGAACAAAATAACTTCCTAAATAAGCAGGCCACTGCTTCTATATAATACAATTTTTTTTTTACAAGCATCTGTAAAGAATAATGTAAATTGTCCGATGCAGTTTTATAAATGGTCAATGGTGGCACACATACTGCAGGTTGGGAAAAACAAGCAAAGAATATTTGATTATGTATTATACAAGTCATGTAAATACAGTGCTAAATTGAATGCACTAGTTATGAACATGGATACCCAATAGCGAAATTGAACGCTCTTTCTTCAGTCACGTGACCTCTGGTGCTAACTTGAGTGCACTATGGCGAATCTGAATGATGTCTTTTACACATATGATTGCTTTACGGCCAAACTGAATGCCCATTATGAATTTTTGGCGGCCCTATGGCGATTTTGAATGACTAGTTTGAATTTTTAATTGCTCTTTAGCGAAATCGAATAAACTATTTATACTCTTGCGTGCTCTAAGTGCGAAATTGGGCGGGAAAACCTATATAATAATAATAATATTAATAATCGCAAATATTATACCCCAAAATGAGAAAGACATTAAATTATTCATTACAGACAATAATAAGTTATACCGACGAGTAGCAGAGTTTTTAACAAAAATCAGTGATATTTTAATTAATTTTGAATTCTAGTGATTAAAAAATGCATTTATGAATCATAAAATGTATACAGTGTACAATGTACTTCACACAGGTAGCTGCTTAATTCAAGAAGTTCTAGTGGGGGGATTTGAAGCTGGTGCGAGTTGCGAAGGGAACGTTCAGAAGTTGCCATGCGGGTATTTGGCAAGAGATGGCGATGTCGCTCTGATCGTAGCAAGGAATGGGCAAAGTAACTCACAAGTTCATTTCGTCTATCACTAAGGGAGATGACATCCATCGAGCTGAGCAGTTATTTGTATGGCAAGAGATGTGGCCAGGCAATGATTCGGAGAGCCCTTTTTTGCACCCTCTCTATACTTTGAGCTTGAGCGATGGTGATGCTTGATGCCCAGAGAGGAGTGGCAAACTCGACTATAGAGGTCTGATGTATATTATGTATTATAATGACGAGATCATCACGCATTACACCATCTTCTTGAGCTTGCTAAGAATGAAGAGTCTACGAGAAGCATTACTGATCATTCTCTGAACTTAGTTTTCTTGCGCGGTGACACCATGGATACTACTTGAAGTATCCATGGTGACACCAAGGAGCTTGAAGGATGACACAACCTCAAGCTCGGTCCCTTCAATTTGGAGTTGCAATGGTGGAGCATTCCGTAGAAACGACATTGCCTTACATTTGTTAGCATTTGGTTTCATATCGTTGGCGTTGCACCAATTGACAAGCGAGTCGACGTGTGACTGCAGTGTTGAACGTTCACCTTTACTGATGATCTCCACAATGCTAAGATCATCTACATACTTCCACCGGTTTTCGATCGAGCGTGCTGCATCATTGATCATGACGAGGAACAAATTTCTTTATTTTTATAATGATTGTGCTCGGCGGAGAATGAAAACAAAGATAAATAATAGAAAATCAAAGCTGTGTATAATTGATGAAAATGGAAAACAATGAAATCACAGCGTACTAGTATACTTTATGATATTGTGTCATGAGTTTACGTCATTTCAAAAATATGAATTTTTGACATAACTCTTTCAGCAATTTCTCATACGTAAAAATTATCTCGTTTGTGTAGTTTTGTATATTGCTATTTCATTTACTGATTTTATCAAAAGTTCATTTTTCAATATATTGTTCTACGAGATAAAAAAAACCTTGTAAACGCATGTTGGTTTCCCAATAGAATGGTCTGAGGACATTTTAAAGGGAACATGTTTTAGGTATGTCGGACAAATTAATTTATACCAAAACTGTGTTTGGCTTGAAATTTGTTCTTGGAATATGAACTATCCATTAGAATACAATTTTAACAAAACGTTTTTACTTTTCTCTACATATTATTTACAGCCTGGTATAAGTAATAAGGCAAAAGAAATTTTTGAACTATTTTATGAATCCCTCAATTGATAATACATCAACAATTTAGAAGGAAGATTTCTTGTAACATAAAATTGTTAAACTCGTTCAGGGCGACATTTTTATTAAATAAATGTCTTTATTTATTGTTTGAATGAAGGGCGAGAAACTATAGCATTCATCGCACCTGTCCTCAATAAGCAGTTTCGATTTCTTTGTTAAATCAAATATAATACATATGGTTAGAACCCAAAAGTAGTTAAATGAGAAAAGGTGGTATCCCCGCAATCTATTTTTATGAAGTCTGAAATGTACAGTGTATCTGCATTCTATTTCATATTGACACGGAACCGCGTATACCGAGAGTCAGTTAATTAGCATCATCATGATCAACATAAACCGCGGGGAATCCCCACGCGGACTTTGTCCTTCGCGCTAAAGCAGGTACATGTATATAACTCAGTGGGAGTAACATCACAATCATACTATTGATCGAACTTGTCTATGACTACACCATTTACTGCATGTTTTCACTTATCAATATCATAGTTCAAACGTTGGCAGTATAAACCTCTAACCGCAAAATAACGGAGGCGTCAAATCTTTGGTCATTATTACTCATCAGCTTACCCTATACCAGGGTGGGAGACCATGACACAAATGGCATGCTCTTCATCCATGAGTCATCTAGAGACGAGGCTGAGAAAAGATACTACCCTGGTTTTTAATTGGATTCTGGTTTTATCTTTGTTTGTGGCGTCGAATACTGAGGGTACAAAACTGACAGTATTTTTTTTTTTCACTTAGTATGAATCTCTGTGGGAAAAAAAAGAAAATAAAAACAAAACAAAACAAAACTAACTAAAAAAAAAAAACTTGGAGCGTCAGAATAGTGCTCCCATGTTTATGATTGTGTACTTCAAAAGGGATTTGACTTGAAGTATATAGTTATTTTAGTAAAAACAGGATAATTATAAATAATCAAAGATAATAAAATTATTTTGAAAGATTTTTAGTTCAAATGGGCTAAAGGATGAGGGTTGACGTTAACGAGAACTATTTATGAACTGCCTAGCATCGTATTCAAGAAATTAATTTTTTCAAAGTTATAAGTTCCAACCCGACGCAGCCGTTTAGCATTTTTTTTTAAACGGGCAAAAACGGGCAAGAACGTTATAGGAAACGACCTCAGTGTGACGCCCCCTTTAGACCTTGTTCACACGGATTACGAACGTTGGTTATTCGCGGGCATTGCAACCTGGTAACTATCAACCTCGCAGTGGTAGTCTATGACATCCACTGCTTAATAATTGCAGATAATAGCAAAATTTTAAATAGAACTATCCCTCGTATCAGAAATGGTATATATATAATCCTTACATGTAAGAATATAGAAGAAGGTCTTCAGGTCCTGATCACTTGGATACCTAAATTTCTCCGTATTATGTTGCAGAGACCACTACGTTCTAACAACATGGTTAAAATACCAATAACACCAAACATCTATAGTAATTCATGCAGTGGCGGGAAGAGCCACATTATTCAATCGCGTGTATTACATTGCTATTCGATACACAACTCTTGTTATGATAGTAGGCTACACGATAGATATCAATGGAAAGGGTAGATTTTTTAATAGCATTTGATAGATATTCAAGAGGTTTTCAATACATTAGGTGAAAGTAACTCCGATATATATATCTAAGATTCTTTGAGCTAAACATGTACGGAATAAACTTTGGAACCAAGCCAAGGATATATTCAATGAAAAGAGATTAACGACGTGGAGTGCAATATTTTATGCAAATAGCGCCACCACCAAACGCTGCTTACTTTACTCTAGTCTTATTATAATACAATGAGTAAGAAACTAATTTATTTAGATATTTGAAATATGGAAAACATATATGTCTGCTTTTAATTGTTAATTAAAGCAAATATCCAACAATATGTTTCCCTAAAGCAGTAAAGTACACTGTCCGTCATAAAGTGGAATTTTTTTTTTTTGGCCGCTATAGCAACATGATTTTGCTCTGAATTTAATTTCTTGAATATGTTTGTCCTGCTTTTACTTTTTGGGACCCTGGCTTATCTTGGACATTCTCTCAACCCTTCACGTGACCTTTTTTCCAAAGAAGTTTTGTCAACCCCCGTGATGCCCATTTTGTCATTTTTTCTTCATTTTGGGCCCCTTTTTGTTTCCCCCGGCCGATCAAGCCCCTCAGTCTACCCCAGTAAACGCGACTGAGGTGTATTGTTTTATATTGTTCTTTTAGTTAAATCTTTATTTCTGGGGACAGGCTTAGGTCCCTTTTCTAGGGGAGGGGTTGAAGTAAAAAACGAGATGGTGAAATTCAAAATATTTTATTCCATCTTTTGCTGAAAAAAAGAAATGAAAACCGCCTTAACCCTTAAATATCATAATTTTCCCCTTAAATTTTGTTTAGTCTTACGACAGGCGTAAATAGTCATTATTGATAATATTTATTTTGATTGATGTTTGGTTGAGATTTACAATACAATTTAGGAAAATAGAATTTCATGGTGTAAAAATGATAAAATGAATGTTGAACCCCATTCAAAATAAATTTGACCCCTCCCCTAGACAAAAGGTCGAGCCTGTAACCATAAATCTAGAATTATTAATTTAAAGAACAATAACAAATCCACCTCAGACGGTTTCCTTGGGGTAGGACTCAGGGGGCCTTGGTGGGTCGCGTGAAACAAAAGGGCCCAAAAATAAGAAAAAATTACGAAAATGGCCATCTTCTGGGATGACAAACTTTTCTGAATAAAAATCCCCGGGAAGGGTTGAGGGAACGTCCAAGATATACCCAGGATCCCAGAAAGTGAAAACGGTTGACAAACACAATCAAGAAATTAATCACGGAGCAACGTAATGTCGATTGAGCCAGAAAAATATTCCACCTTATGACGAACAGTGTAGAAATGTGGAGGGTGTGACACAATTAAATATTTGGCTGTCAAATGAAGAAAGCAAATCTCATAAGTGGAAGAAACATGGAAAACAATGTCGCATCCAAAATCAAATTTACAACAACATGAAAGAAGATGACTTGTAATGTAAGAGAAGAATGAATAAACAGACCCCAGGAAAGCTTACCATTTGAAATGAGAACTTGTTCTGTTGAACTGGCTGAGGACAACTCGAAGAAGGATGAGAAAGGGGTGTAGAAACATATTGAGGAAGCCAGGGCTATCTCATGATTCCTTGGTAGAACAGAAGACACCGCTGCTACCAATGTAACCGTCACAATTATACTGGACTCACCCACAATCGATCAATCAACCATCAAACTCAGTCAAATAACATCAATCGAAAATAAAAATCAACCAGAAGAACACCCTAACATAATATTTGATACACTTATGCTAAAATTGAAGCATCTAAACACAACACAAAAAGAAAGTTCCCCCTTTTCAGATATCAATAATTTTTGAACCAGAGGAATTTAAAAAATCTAATTATATGTCCATGTAGGGAATTTAATAAGCCACAATGGGAGCGAATTTAGGAAAATCATCACGTCATGCTTCAGTGGGTAATGGTTGAATGCAAAATGTCATTTTTTGAAGTTCGCAAGCCTAAAATTGCAACTTTGATTCAATGACAACGGACCCATTTTTGGATTTTAAGCATTTTACACGTCAGAATGTATGCAAAACGTGCTTCCAATGTAAGGAAAAGAAATTTGCGTCAAATTTCACGGTTGAGTGAGCATGCAGCAAAATTGCCCAAACTGCGATTTTTACTTCTTTGCCATGGTATAATCGATCAAATATGATGGAATTCCTGTTGTGGAAGTGTATGCAAATATATATATTCATTCACGGTTGAATGAACCATCAAACAACCAAAAAATAGGTCATTTTAGAACATATCAATTCTAGTCGTAAACTTAGGGGAAGAGGGCGCTATCACTCTACGCAAAGCGAACGCGAGTTGTGTTGGAGAATCCATTATAAATGTCATACTGTATAATAACTCAAAGTTTCACAATATGATCGAAATATATTATGACAAATGAAAACAATTGAATAAAGTCCTATTAAATTAATTTAAATAAATTTGTATTGTTTAAATAAAGCTAATTCCAGTATTTAGAAAATATATTAACAAATACACTACAAAATGAAAGAGTTAAAATTGATATTAATTACTATATAATATATTGCACATCAAGAAAAGCATATATTCTCAAAATTGATATACATTTAAGTCAATTAATATTATATTAAACACTTACACAATATTATGGATCATATATTTCAAAGTGTAGTATTATTCGTATGATTTTGATTGTGTTCACAATGATACAATTCAAAACAGTAGAAAATATTTTTTTAATGCATTTACAGTGATAATATAGGTTTTCCCGTCCAATTTCGCACTTAGTGCATGTAAACTTAAAGATAGGTCATTTCATTTTCGCACATAGTGCATGATAAAGTATAAATAGGCCATTGAAGTTATTAGATAGGGCATCAAAATCACCAGTCGGTATTCAAATTCCTATAGTGCAAACAAATGGCCATTTGGTATTCATAATCGCTTTAGACAACCACATCCGCTACACGGCATACGAATTTGAACATAGTGCAACCAAGTTCGCCCGTGAAACCCCCTCGAGCTATGTTAGAAGCATTCAATTTCGCTATTGTGCATCCATTATACAATTTGTGCATGCAAATTAGCACACGTAATTTTTCTATTTGTTTTATAAATTTCTCATGTTTATATTTTCTTCATTTTATGAGCTTACTATGTCCATATTAAGTCACCGAAATAAACATATCGGATAGCTAAAGGCATATGAATTAACAGAGGAAAATTTCCTGACATTTCCCTGTGTTCATATGTTTTCTTTTATCTTTGTATTTTTTTTTCATGATGTTTATTTTCTTGTCATTTGCACCATCTCTCGATATATGCATTGACTAAGACATAATCATAGCATATCATGATGTTCTTCTTTCATATATACTTTTATTGCTTTTTTTTTTATCTTGTATCTGTTTTCATATGATTTTAATCATTTCAAACAATCTTTTCACCATCCACAACTTAAGACATTGACTCGGTTTTCTTCCCTTATATATTTTTTAAACCTTTTAATTCTTTTATAAACATAATACTAAATGTATATACATAATATGATATCGCAACTATATTTTACCGATCGTGGGTATGAGATAGGGTAGATGTAGGGAATACCGGCCACTTAAGCTCATTTGCTTAATTAGGACATGAAAACAATAAATCACAAAAGAAAAGATTATCATTGCTTAGCTACATCATTCAACTTATTTTCCAAAAAAATTGAGGTAATCAATATTTGTTGAGGCAGTTATATGCAAATAATGACGTCATGGTAAATTGTCCGGCATTCCTACAGTGTAGGAAATACCGGACAGTATGTTTTTACCCCTTTTTTGTATATAGATCTGTCTGGAAGCACTGATTTGAATGTAAACCATCAACTTAACATGTTTGTATTGATATTTTATAACATTATTATTTTAGAAGATTATAATGCATTTTACTACAAAATTTCAACACACTCAGAATACTTTATATCTCATGTAGATCATGACATATCACAATAATGATAAAGAGAAATAGAATTTCAAAATTGTCAAACAATCTAATAAATAAATATAATACATTATATATGCAATACTATTTGATCTACATGCTTAGCAACTCAACCCGGTAGTAAAACAAACAACCGTCAATGTGGTGTCCGGTATTCCCTACACAAAAAAATGACTGACTAGCACTTTTCAACAAACTACCACCCAAATACACAGGCTTTGTAAGTGCAAACACTTCATACACGTTTGGCCCACCCTCCACACATGTCCATAATGCATGAAATAGAGGTCATGCCCCAATTCTATTTTTATACCATCACATTCTCTAAAATGTCAATTTTTTACATCAGGCCATTTTTCAGGCTGCAAATTTTCCTACTTGACAGATTTTGGTAGTTTTCTCGGAATTTCTCACTTGTTGTTGTCGAATACAGAATTCAACCTTCCTAGACAGACCACCTGACCAATAGATGCGGTATTTCAACTCAGTTGATCTTATGTTGGCAGCTAGGGCTGGACATGTGGTGACCGTCCGCTATTCCCTACATCTACTCTATACATTTTAAAGTTCAAAGCTCAAAACTCAGTCATTTTTTTGAGCCATGATATTTTAGCATGTATACAAGATCATGAATATCATAATTTCTTCTTTCATAATTATTTACGTTTAATGTTCTTTTTTTATCTTGCATCTGTTTCCATACGACTTTAATCATTTAAAAACAATAATCCTTTCATCAAAACTTAAGCCATTGACTATTGACATCGTTTTCTTCCCTTATATATTTCTTTTGAACATTTTATTTTCTTTTAAAAACATAATGACTAAATGTATATATTTGGTTATATTTTACCGATCTTCGGTATGAAATTGACATGTTAAAGTTCATTGCACAAAACTCAGTCTTTTTCAGCCATTGATTACTTTAGCATTTATACAATATCACGATTTCTTCTTTCATATCATACTTTTATTGTTTTTTTTATCTTGTATCTGTTTTCATATGATTTTAATTATTTCAAACAATCTTTTGTCATTCCACAACTTAAAACATTGCCTACGGTTTTCTTCACTTATATAAAAAAAATGTTCATCCTTTTATATTCTTTTAAAAACATAATAACTAAATGACTGTATATACTTAATATGGTATCGCAATGCAGATGGTTATATTTTACCGATCTTTGGTATGAAATTAAACATGTTCAGTTCAAGCTCAAAACTCAGTCATTTTTTCAACCATTGATTATTTCACGGGCCAGACAGCGGGGCATGTAACGCTGGGTGTGCCGGTACCAATTCCTACACTTTTCTTGAGTGATCGCGTCGATGTTCCGTTGAGCAACTGTTGTAAGCTGCCTGCATCTCCATTGCTGGAGGTTGTCCCAGCCTCACGTGCAGCGTCCCTGTCACCAATACGTTGCTGCATCTCCGGAAGACCTAAATCCCGTTTCACTGCAGCCTTGAAGGCACTATGCGCCATTTCAGTGTCGATTCAGGAATGGGCTGCAGGGAGGAAGCAGTTTCAGGTTGAATTCTTGGATGCATCACTGTGCTCTTACATGGGTCGAGCGTTATCATAGATGATATACACTGGTTAGCCTGGTGTGAACATCTGCTCGCATTGACGAGCCGGTGGCTAGGAGGAACTGCTCGAAAGTATCTCTTGTGACGGGTTCGCAGGCTATTGTTGTGGTTGACCAGACCGATCTCATCCGATACAGCCAGCGTGATATTGCAGTTTTTGCCGCGCTGTCCATGGACAACTCGACGGGCAGGTTCACCTCGAGGTGCTCTTCCACGAGACCGACGGGTCCAGACATTGTACCTGTTTCGTCCACAAAGACGCAATGCGACATAACACCTGTCTGCAGGAGACAGTTTGCGTACTGCTCTCTTTGCTGCAGCACACGGGGAGAATTGCGGACGTGTGGTACGTCTTCGAGCATTTCATTGAGAACATCATACCATCAAGTGTTCCGGCGATAGTTGATGTGCTCACTGTGGCTTTTGGGGCATGTTTTGTCGCAAGTCTTGCTGCATCTCTCCAAGAGTCACATGGGTTATCTTGGAGAGACCTCTCCAGTCTTATCTTCATTTTCTCGTCATCTTGAGTTTCTAGCTCCTCTAGTTGGTAGCTTCCTCCGTTCTACCGTTGTTGCGAAGGTCGTGATATTAATCGTGCAGTTGAATGCTTGATGTCAAGTGCATCAGCCATCTCCAGATAATCTCTGCAGCTTCCGAAGGCTCAACCAGCCTTGCCTGTCTTCATGCGGATGCGGTTGTATCTTACGTGCGCCATGATATAGCAGTATTGACGATAAAGAATGAACAAACTTGATGCCACCTTTATACCTTTCTCAAATTCAACCAACATAATACACAGTCCATTATTTTAAAGAAATGGAATGTGTAACAGTTGTTGTTAATTACGTAATATCCACCAATGTAATTCTAAAGCTACTAAAAATATCAGTGGAAACCAAAAGATTGTTGTTGTTGTTTTTATATTTACGGCGCTTTCATTCATTATATGAATATTTACGCAAAGAATGTATTACCGAAGAAGAGTGAAAGAAATAAATATATAATTTGCGCCAAGATGCTGGTGAGGAACAAAATAACTTCCTAAATAAGCAGGCCACTGCTCTATATAATACAATTTTTTTTTTACAAGCATCTGTAAAGAATAATGTAAATTGTCCGATGCAGTTTTATAAATGGTCAATGGTGGCACACATACTGCAGGTTGGGAAAAACAAGCAAAGAATATTTGATTATGTATATACAAGTCATGTAAATACAGTGCTAAATTGAATGCACTAGTTATGAACTGGATACCCAATAGCGAAATTTGAACGCTCTTTCTTCAGTCACGTGACCTCTGGTGCTAACTTGAGTGCACTATGGCGATCTGAATGATGTCTTTACACATATGATTGCTTTACGGCCAACATGAATGCCATTATGAATTTTGGCGGCCTATGGCGATTTTGAATGACTAGTTTGAATTTTTAATTGCTCTTTAGCGAAACGAATAAACTATTTATACTCTTGCGTGCTCTAAGTGCGAAATTGGGCGGGAAAACCTATATAATAATAATAATATTAATAATCGCAAATATTATACCCCAAAATGAGAAAGACATTAAATTATTCATTAAGACAATAATAAGTTATACCGACGAGTAGCAGAGTTTTTAACAAAAATCAGTGATATTTTAATTTAATTTTGAATCTAGTGATTAAAAAATGCATTTATGAATCATAATGTATACAGTGTACAATGTACTTCACACGGTAGCTGCTTAATTCAAGAAGTTCTAGTGGGGATTGAAGCTGGTGCGAGTTGCGAAGGGAACGTTCAGAAGTTGCCATGCGGGTATTTGGCAAGAGATGGCGATGTCGCTCTGATCGTAGCAAGGATGGCAAAGTAACTACAGTTCATTTCGTCTATCACTAGGGAGATGACATCCATCGAGCTGAGCAGTTATTTGTATGGCAAGAGATGTGGCCAGGCAATGATTCGGAGAGCCCTTTTTTTGCACCCTCTCTATACTTTGAGCTTGAGCGATGGTGATGCTTGATGCCAGAGAGGAGTGGCAAACTCGACTATAGAGGTCTGATGTATATTATGTATTATAATGACGAGATCATCACGCATTACACCATCTCCTTGAGCTTGCTAAGAATG
The DNA here is from genome assembly GCA_940671915.1 of Paracentrotus lividus. NCBI lineage: Eukaryota > Metazoa > Echinodermata > Echinoidea > Camarodonta > Echinidae > Paracentrotus > Paracentrotus lividus. Next base: position 40,986,710 of record CALNVZ010003425.1, on the reverse strand, counting down.
AAGAGTCTACGAGAAGCATTACTGATCATTCTCTGAACTTAGTTTTCTTTGCGCGGTGACACCATGGATACTACTTGAAGTATCCATGGTGACACCAAGGAGCTTGAAGGATGACACAACCTCAGCTCGGTCCCTTCAATTTGGAGTTGCAATGGTGGAGCATTCGTAGAAACGACATTGCCTTACATTTGTTAGCATTTGGTTTCATATCGTTGGCGTTGCACCAATTGACAAGCGAGTCGACGTGTGACTGCAGTGTTGAACGTTCACCTTACTGATGATCTCCACAATGCTAAGATCATCTACATACTTCACCGGTTTTCGATCGAGCGTGCTGCATCATTGATCATGACGAGGAACAAATTTCTTTTTTTTAATGATTGTGCTCGCTGGAGAATGAAAAACAAAGATGAAATAATAGAAAATCAAAGCTGTGTATAATTGATGAAATGGAAAACAATGAAAATCACAAGCGTACTAGTATACTTTTATGATATTGTGTCATGAGTTTACGTCATTTCAAAAATATGAATTTTTGACATAACTCTTTCATGCAATTTCTTCATACGTAAAAAATTATCTCGTTTGTGTAGTTTTGTATATTGCTATTTCATTTACTGATTTTATCAAAAGTTCATTTTTCAATATATTGTTCTACGAGATAAAAAAAAACCTTGTAAACGCATGTTGGTTTCCCAATGAATGGTCTGAGGACATTTTTAAAGGGTAACATGTTTTAGGTCATGTCGGACAAATTAATTTATACCAAAACTGTGTTTGGCTTGAAATTTGTTCTTGAAATATGAATTATCCATTAGAATACAATTTTAACAAAACGTTTTTACTTTCTCTACATATTATTTACAGCCTGGTATAGTATAAAGGCAAAAGAAAATTTTTGAACTATTTTATGAATCACCTCAATTGATAATACATCAACAATTTAGAAGGAAGATTTTCTTGTAACATAAAATTGTTAAACTCGTTCAGGCGACGATTTTTATTAAATAAATGTCTTTATTTATTTGTTGAATGAAGGGCTGGAAAACTATAGCATTCATCGCACCTGTCCTCAATAAGCAGTTTCGATTTCTTTGTTAAATCAAATATAATACATATTGGTTAGAATTCCCCAAGAGTTAGTTGAATGATGAAAGGGTGGTATCCCCGCAATCTATTTTTATGAGTCTGAAATGTACAGTGTATCTGCATTCTATTTCATATTGACACGGAACCGCGTATACGGAGATCAGTTAATTAGCATCATCATGATCAACATAAACCGGCGGGAATCCCCACGCGACTTTGTCCTTCGCGCTAAAGCAGGTACATGTATATAACTCAGTGGGAGTAACATCACAATCATACTATTGATCGAACTTGTCTATGACTACACCATTTACTGCATGTTTTCACTTATCAATATCATAGTTCAAACGTTGGCAGTATAAACCTCTAACCGCAAAATAACGGAGGCGTCAAATCTTTGGTCATTATTACTCATCAGCTTACCCTATACCAGGGTGGAGACCATGACACAAATGGCATGCTCTTCATCCATGAGTCATCTAGAGACGAGGCTGAGAAAAGATACTACCCTGGTTTTTAATTGGATTCTGGTTTTATCTTTGTTTGTGGCGTCGAATACTGAGGGTACAAAACTGACAGTATTTTTTTTTTTTCACTTAGTATGAATCTCTGTGGAAAAGAAAATAAAAACAAAAAACAAACAAAACTAATAAAAAAAACTTGGAGCGTCAGAATAGTGCTCCCATGTTTATGATTGTGTCTTCAAAAGGGATTTGACTTGAAGTATATAGTTATTTTAGTAAAAACAGGATAATTATAAATAATCAAAGATAATAAAATTATTTTGAAAGATTTTTAGTTCAAATGGGCTAAAGGATGAGGGGTGAAAGATAATATCTGCAGGTTGAAGAAATGCAATTTGGATCAACAAAAAGATACATAATAGATGAAGAAAAGAGAGAAGTTTTGAATGATGGGAAGCCAAAAAAAAAAAAAAAAAAAAGCCTAATGGCAAATCGCGTGTCAATATTTTGAAAGACAAACAAACCAGGGACAATTTTTTTCATCATCTTCTACTTTGTAAGAATAATTTGTAAACTTTGAAAGTAAAACTGTTTACTTGTAAAACATAATTAACTTAATTGATACTTTTTTCATTTTTCCCTCTCTTTCTTCAGCATCTCCTCCTCCTCCCAAATTGGTAAACAGCACCGTAGGAGGGACAGTGAGTTCAGACCATGTTCCACCGATAAATCGCAGATATCAAGTCCATCATATGGGGAATGGATCCAGTCAACAGACGAATCATTATTATTCCTGGAGAGAAACTATGATGACAAGATGTGTATTCAGGTCAACGCATCTCAGTGGATGAAAACTTCTGTCTCATCATCAAGAATACT
>CALNVZ010003425.1:40964769-40982146 GCA_940671915.1 Paracentrotus lividus | reverse complement strand
TATATATATATATATATATATATATATATATATATATAATTTTCAAAAAATAAAAATAATATTGAATAAAATATGAATAAACAACACTCTTTTAAAAAAAGGCACCCAAAAATTAATATGGGGAAATCATAATATAATAAATTAGCTCTGTTATCTTTAAATGACAACGAAAAGTGAACATTGCCCAGTTTTTGTTTTTAATCATGCACAATACTTTTACAATAATTTTAATGTCCATTTATGTAGGCATTACACACACCACAGAATCAAACATTTCTTTATTGTTAATGCCATAACATAAAAGAAATCTACGGCTTTCCATTTTAAAAGGAATTTTCCTCTAAAATGTGCTCTTTTTTTCATTTGGGACGTTTTGAATGTAAATTGCATGTCTGCTGTTAGTTCAGGAGACGGTATTGCTGGTACCAAATCTTGTTCTTATTTTCTCCTCTAAAAATACCCCCCCCCCCAAATGATAATAATAATAATAATAATAATAATAATAATAATAATAATAATAATAATAACAATAATAATAATAATAACAATAGTGATAATAATGATAATATTATTATTATTAAAAGTTCCGTTATAATCATGATTTTTAAGTAGAACAATTTATATAACATCAAAAGTCATTTTAAAAAAGTCCGAATTATATTGTAATAGTTATTCATGATCATGATTAACTTTCTGTACTGTCTTGAAATTGAAGCATCCGTGTTCATGGCTCTATTGAGTGGAAGGATTACAGTTTGGCTGACGAACGTTGCTGGCGTTGGTTAAATCCGAACATCATCAAGAAATTCGTAATTTACATTAAATATATATATATATTGTATTGCAAATGTGCATCCTTCATATATATATATATATATATATATATATATATATATATATATATATATATATATATATCCTCTTCTTTAAAATAGAATATGGCATTGTACACCCTACATCAAAGATAAAATTATTGTGATACCATTACTTTTGTTTTGCCTTCAAAATGGTTGTTTTGTTAATCTAACACATTAAATTTCCTGTCACTTCATATAAAATTCAACTTTATTTAGTAATTTTCATTAATATATATATACGCACGATATATTTATTTAGTGTTCATTTTGAATTCCAATAAAATGCTCTATATACTTTTGTTCTTCCATTTTAAAATCTTAGGTCAGTCTTGTTCTATTGATTTACATTGATATCTTTATCCGCAAACATGACAAATCCTCACTTTTAAAAGTATATTTTGTGAATATCAGAATAGTCAGGCAGAAAAAAAATCCTATTTGTTTCATTCAAATACTTCAAACTCATTGTTTGAAAACAATATTGTACATATTGTTTAACAAATTTCGTTCATTAGCTGTTTATGTAATGTACGTATTTTTATTTATTTATTGTTTTTACTTATGAGAATATCTAAAGTTAACCAACTGCCGGCTATTTCTTCTTCTTTTTTTTTCTTCCAATAAATATCTTCCACATTTTCTACTTATGGTGGATGTGAACTTTATTGTATCAATTTATATATTTTTTCATGAAATGTGTTTGTTTTGCTTGGGCTGAAATAACCTGATAAATCGTAAAAGTGGAGTGATATTAAAAGCAAACGAAATGATATACATATTAACTGTGTTGAAAAGACATACTGATATGTGCTTAGATTTTAAACAAAACAAATCTATATTTTGTCTGAAATCATGCAAACGGATGTCTGAAAGAAAAAGATTTTTTTGTAATAATTAATTGTTAGATGTAATATTTAGGCCTATTCATTAGCAGATTGAATTCTTAGAAGATATGTGAGTTGTCTAGAATGCAAAGTGTGACAAGTGTTCCTAGCTTTGAAATCATCTAAATCATTTAAGTCTCTGTAGAGGTTTAGGCGGCTATTGCCGTACCTGGGTTCGAATCCCGGCGGAGACATTATTTCCTTTATATTTGGCGAGGTTTTGTCTCTTGTTATTTCTTCTCATTTCTCATACTTTGTGGATATTCAATACGTCATAGACATTATGTAATATGTATTGAATACAATGAAACAATTATTTTACATCATGAAAGTAAACACGTACAGAGAAGTTGATAACAGAACGACATTTTTTTATTATTTGCAACATAATTAGAACACATAACTTTAAATTGTATGAAAACACACAGTACTTATATACAGTGTGTCCCACAAAAAATGCTAATGGCACTTTAGATGGGTATAATATCAAAATTACAATATCCTATTAATTCTTACTCTACACCCGTAAACTACAATTCATTTTCTGCAAGTGGATCAAATTTAATGTGATATGGTCCAATAATCACAAAAATATGAGCATTTTTTCATCACTCATCAGGATACCTCTCCATCCAAGTTTTGTATTAAGTAGTACCGGGTATATCGAATAAAATAAACCCAAGTTTGATCATTAATATTTTGAAAAATATTTCAGTAGTGATTATGAAAGTTATATCACTGTAAGGTGCAACTCATTACCATTCTAATAATGTCTCCCTTAGCTCACCAATATTTCGCATCGCTGAACCCCATTGTTCTGAAAAAGTCTTGCAAAACTGTGAGTGTTCACTTTCATGCTCCTTGATGGAGGTGCGTTATTCAAAGGAAACCAAACTTTCATTATCAATGAGCGTGAAAGTGAACCACTCACATTTTTGCAAGACATATTTAAAACAATGGGGTTCAGTGATACATGATATTGGATGGAGAGGTTTCCTGATGTGTAATGACAAAATGCTCATATCTTTGTGATTCTTGGACCATATCACATAAAATTTAATCCACTTGTAGAAAACGAATTGTAGTTTACGGGTGTTAAGATATAAACAATATTATTTTGTAATTTTAATTTTATATCCATCTGAAGTGCCATTAGCATTTTTTGTGGGACACACTGTATGTGTATAAATGTAAATATTGTATGTACTTTTTCTATGTCATATCATTCTAATACACATCCATTTATAAATTTTGTGCATGATTAGTATGGTGATTTTATATATATATATATATATATATATATATATATATATATATATATATATATATATATATATATATATATATATATATATATATAATATGACTGTTATTAAGTTTATACTACCTCTACATATTGTTTTATTGGAATTTTTGATAATGAAATGAAATACTATACAAAGAGATACATTAGTGTTTTATTTATTTTTCTCATATTTTACCAGCCTCTAGCGTAAGCAATAAATATGAATAAATTACACTGTGGATAAAACTGTCCACTATTTCAACTCCATTTTGAAGTTATTTTCGGACAGTTTTTTTTTTCAGATTTAAGTTACAAATGTCACTTTAAGTAACTATTCTAGGTTGATTTGAACTATCATGCATGATGACCAACATGATATTGTATATAGAGATTATTTATCATGAAAAAATGAATACCAACATTTTATTTGTAAAAATCAGATTATACGATAATTAAAATTTCTATTTCGACTTATGAAAATTTTTATAATACTCCTACACGTGTTTTATTGTATAATTAGTATCTTCTTTTGTCTTAATGATGATGAATAATATGGCATGTCTGCACCCACAATAAGTAACATGTATGACTATAAATACAAAACTATGAGCCATATCATTCAAAATAAGAATATTTTACACAATACAAGAAATGCCCGTATACATGCTAAAAGCTTAGTCATATGATTGATATTATTCAAAAGACATGCCATAGACAGCCTAAATGGGAGAAATTAAAAAAAAAAAAAAAAAAAGTTTGATGTTGGATATAAGAAATAAGAATAAAATAAAAATCATAAAGGAGTGAAGGGAATGTGTATAAAAGAGAAAGGAAGGGAGGGTCAAGGGAAGGTGAAAGAAGAAAAGTGAAGGGGTAAAGGGAATGTGAATAAAAGAGAAAAGAAGGGGTGATGGAATTGTAAATAAAAGAGAAAAGAAATGGTGAAGGGAATGCGCATAAAAGAGAAGAGAAGGGGTGAAGGAAATGTGAATAAAAGAGAGAAGAAGGTTGAAGGAAATGTGAATAAAAGAGAAAAGAAGGGGTGAAGGAAATGTAAATGAAAGAAAAGAGAAGGGGCGAAGGGAATGTAAATGAAAGAAAAGAGAAAGGGTGAAGGGAATGCGAATAGAAGAGAAAAGGAGGGGTGAAGGAAATGTAAATGAAAGAAAAGAGAAGGGGCGAAGGGAATGTAAATGAAAGAAAAGAGAAGGGGTGAAGGGAATGCGAAGAAAAGAGAAGAGAAGGGGTGAAGGAGAGTAAATGAAAGAGAGAAGAAGGTGATTAGAAGAGGAGTGAAGGGAGGGTGAACAGATGATAAGAGAAGGGAAATATAGCAAATGAGCTATTTACACAATGATGCGGTATAGCAAAATGAGAAAAATGTTTTCTGTATTATTGTTTAATTATTGTTCTGCAGCAATAAAAACCTTCACATATATATTTTTTTAATGAGATATTTACATCATTTGGGGTATTCCCATCTAATAATTGCATCCAGATGTTATTGGAATTCCCCGTTCCACCATCCATCCATATAGAGAAAAAGAGATAAAATGATGGGAAAAGAGTGAAAGGGGGATCTTGAGATATAAAATGCCACAAACTGAGATGAAATTTTGAATAAACGGATAAATACCCAAGTACAATACGGTGTTAAAAATATTTTGTATATGAAATCAAAATGGGCAATGATACGTCAGCAAAAAGAGGGAGGTGGGTATATGCATGACACACAGATTTGCACACATAATAGTGCACGAATATTATTTTTAAAATGGGGATATACCGAACATTAATGAATTCATGCATCCAAAATGCGATTAATATCGCTGTCACACATGGTTGAATACAAATGCACAAGAAACGGGAAATTGATTGGTATTTGTTAAAGTATATAAAGCTTTTTCCTCTTTTCATTGATTTTCGTCGTAAGGTTCATTGGCAAAGCAAAAGCGTTGTGCAATCACATATACTTTTTTTTTTTTTTTTTTTTTTTTTTTTTTTTTTTTTTTTTTTTTTTTTTTTTTTTTTACTTTGACAGAAAAATCCCCTATCCTTATCGTAACCCTAATCTTAAGGGATAGTGTGTTTAAAACTGTATTATATGAGCATGCATAATACAAGAAACGTAATATCTATGGCAAAATGTCTGGTATGGTAAAACGCTAATTTCCATAAGTTTGCACTGAAAACCTAACCTCGTCCGTCAGTGGACGGACTAGCTTTAAAGCTAGTCAGTCAAGACGGACTAGTTTTAAAGCTAGTGTGTCATGTTAGTCCGTCGAGACGGACTAGCTTACAACTGAATCCAAATCTCTCAACTTGACGGACGAGCTTTAAAGCTAGTCCGTCAATGCGACGGACGAGCTCAATAAAATTGGAATGGTAGCCTCAGTTTACCCATTAGAATGACCGACTAGGATTTGATACACATAGCTGCAATGTCGCTTACAATTGAAATGACTGACTAGCTTTTGAAATACACACAGATGCAATGTCAAGTATTATCTCCATTGTAAATTTAGGGCGGCATGTTTCCGAACATAATCAAGTGAATACATTATTCTCAAACAAAGGTTGTTTTGACCTGACAATCTTAAAGCTTACGATACATAACATCAATCACGACAAGAATGCAATTCACGAGTAGGTTCAAACTGTTTTTCTCCATTCTTTAATTACAGGCTAATTAAATACCTCGTTACTATAGAACCCAAGAATCTGGTTTATTCTTATAGATTACTGGTGAATGCCTGGCTAAGCAACAGCAGTGAATACAAAGTGAATAGCATCGAGTGAATAACATTCGCATTGCGAAAAGGACATCATCTATTATTTGTATTATCTGTATGTGAAATCTATTTAATGAGCAAACTGCAAGGAAGCAGATCCGATATACCCCGTAAAACTGAAGATTTTGATGATAATGGCGATCTCCTTCATGTGATATGTGTGAGTACTCTTTTTGAATTCCTTATTTTTCGGTTCATAGATGTCGTTATTTTTTCACATGGATTAATATTATAATCAACAACGCGAAACAAATTCTGTCTTGCCAAATTAATTTATAAATTGCGTGTGTGTTACTGACAACGATAATAGCAACATTTTAAATTGAATTTCAATTCTAAATTCTAAGAATAATATGTGCCATTATTTCTTTAGATTACTATCTGAAAGAACAGAATATTGGATTAAGAGGCGCGATTGCGGGATTCAGTCTGAGGTGGCTCTCAGAAAGATATGTGTAGAAAATGCAAAAATAGGCAGGCCTACAACAAACAAGACAAATGATGATGCAAGCCATTGGCGGTGAAGCCCGGGGACGAAGTGGGGACGCGTTTCACCCTGATTTTTTTTTTTCTGGGATCGTCCCCCTTGGATTTCTAAAGTGATCAGCATGAACTAGTGAAGCTAATAACGAGGCAAAATGTATGTTGAATATAATGCTAAATGCTATTTTAAGCCCCCCCCCCCCCAGTCGTGACATCACAATCGACGCACTGGAAGCAAGAATAAAAAGTATAATTCAAAATGCATATTATTAGCTTATGGATTTCATCTAACTTGTTTGTTTGGCCGGGCTTCAGTGTAATTAATTTCACATATTGATTTTCCAAATTAAATCTCAACATCACATTATTGATAATTGCCATAATGTTAACTAATTGTGCCTCCTGTTTTAATTCCTTATTCTGATATCATCATAATAAAGATGATTTTGGCTTGAATTCTTAAATTTTGTGAAAAAATATTAATCGTATCTTTAAAATGTTTTCTATATTTCGAGTTTGACGTCTCTGACAAGCTGATAAGCCATATTAAGCTATTTGTAATGCTAGTCGGTCAAGACAGAAAAAAACATCGCGACAGACAAGCGCGACTGACTAAGTTTTGACACCTTGACGGACTAGCTGTAAAGCTAGTCCTGCATCAAAGCTCGTCAGTCCTGGCATCACTACGACTAGCTTTTATGCTAGTCAATCAAACTAGTCGGTCAAACAACGGACTAGCTCTTAAAGCTAGTCCGTCGTTGACCGACTAGCATTAAAACTAAGTCCGTAGTGACCGACTAACTTGGGACGGGGAACTAAGCTTTTTCCACAAAGCTAGTCCGTAGACGGACGAGCTTTAAAGCTAGTCCGATAAGCGGATTGTGTTGAAGGAAAACTAGTCGTCGTGACTGACTAGCTTTAAAGCTATCAGTCTGGCAACACGACTAGCTTTAAAGCTAGTCGTCTACCCATTTAGGTTTCAGCTGTGTGCTGCAGAATCATTTTCTCCATCGAGAGTCGCACATCATTTTTATAAATGAAGTGCAATATTGAAAGATACAACATGAAACATGAATTTAAAAAAAGGCAGCGGTAACTAAGATGTGCAAGCATTATTCATTTTTGCATGCCATATAGTTTTTGCTTCTATGTTGTGTACAATTTTTTATATATCTATTTATCCATTTATCAAATTCTATTCTTGTAGATGGATACATTCGTTTATTACGCGATTGAGAAAGTGACCTTTCTAAACGCGAGAAGAAGAAGACAAAAGAGAGAGAAAAAAAAAGAGAAAAGAGGGATATTCTCGCGAGAACAGTACACCAGTGCATGATAATGAAATATCATTTTTAGTGTCCCAAATATCCTTTTAATTGAATATCGTCATCGCAACAAAACATACAAAGCGATATAATGGTGAACTGAGCTAGCACATTTCAGAAGGACTTCTTTGACAAGAACAATGACAATTTTAATTCAAGCTACACCCTTCCTTTTAACGATGATGAGCTTTCTCCTTTCATTATCCATTCGTTACCATAGAAACACTGAAGCTTAGCCTTGTTTTAACACGTATTTGATGATCGTTTATATTTCATCCAGTGTGTTATCGTTTGTTCAATGTACGACATCAGTACACTTCCTCACGGAACCTCCATCCACCCATCTCCCACATTCGATCCGGACCAATCCACAACACAACAACATATCACTCGCGAGAGCAGAGCAAACCTCCTCAATAACAGGTATAAAGTCCAAGGAGCTCCACCCACCACATCCTCCTCTATCTGCGTGCGCACGCTACATCATTGTTCTTCTATACTTTCTTTTATTTCTTCTTTTTCTCTCACTTCCTACTCATTCTATCTTACTTCTCGCATAACTCATCACCTCCACTCACACCGAACACACTCTCTGTTGAACCACTCAACACAACACACCTAGCATTACTGATATTTGTTTCATTTTCCAAGACACCACCACCACCAAAATACACCACCCACCAGCAAGCTAGAAGCCGCACCGGCCCTAAGCTCACTCACCCACCTCTTTGATCACTAATTTATAAACATTTATTCTTCTACTTAATTTTTGGTCAGGGGCCCCGCAACCCGCGCGTCTTGCGCTGACCCCGCAAAGGAGTTATGCCTCTTTTGACAGAAAATTCAAATTCCTATCTTAGAAGAGTAACTTACATTGCAGATTTGGTTCTTAAAACACACATAAATAAAGGAAATTTCATTTTCCCTCAGGAATGATCAAATGACCTATTGTGTTTAGGCGTAATGTAACGCCCATTTCCTACGTCAGTGAAAGTGATAATGCTCTGTCCATAGCTAATGATGCAAAAGTGGTAAAGTAGAGAATATATTTGGGATTATAATTTGATAATTAATCAATCCGCGTCTTAAACCTTATTCCGTTCTATTCAATTTCAAAAACATACGTAAATAGCACGTTAAATCAATAAGAGCTAATAGAGTTCTAAGGAGGTAATTGCGATTCGGTATGTCACTAGGGCTGCGTTTCCTATTTTTCCTTATTTGAAGCTCTTTCGCTTTTAATTATTGTGAACTTTCCGAAGGTTACTTATGAAGACATTTCGTTTCAGAAGTCTATTGGCCTATTTTGCTTGAAGTAATTCATCCGAGATCGTTTAAGCGTGCTAAACAGGAATCAACTGTTTATTAATTCTCTTTTTGTGGTAATTATGATTGTGAAATCAGCCATCTGCCCGTTTGAGAGTATATCTCCCATATAATCATTTATTTTCTTGCTTTTTAGAAAAGTGGATACTATAGGTTTTCCCGGTCAAGTTTAAACTATCTCCGATCGAATTGACAATTCTTTCGAGCGCTTTCGTCCGAAATGTGATTGCGATTACAAATCTGCAATCAAATTCGTTTATGAGTAGCCAAAATCAAACAGCGTTCAATCCAATTGCAAATTGCGCCGATGAATTTGCTGTTGTGAGCAGTTGCATTCATCAATGTTCGCTCAAATTCGTCCATTCGTAAAATTCTCGTCTTCTGGTAAACTCAAATTCGTTTTGGGGCATGCATATTCAAAATAACTGTATTCAAATTAGGATTGTTAGGTTCGGGTAGGAAAATAAAATTTGGGGAGGGGCCGCGAAGTGTTTTGTTAGAGAAGAGACTGATCATGGGGGAAGGGGGAGGCTGAGCTTGCAAAAAAAAACAAAAAAAAAAACAAAACAATACAAAACAAGAACAAAAAACATAAGCTGATTATAATGTCCGCGTTTTTATCAGTATGTATTCAACAACTCTATGTCTGCTCTAAAACGTAATGTCTACAAAAAAAAAACTAATGTGCATAAAACAGAGTAGGGGCTGCATTCCCCATCCTCACTCCTATTTATCTGGAAATGGGTCGTCTTTTTCATTTTCCTAGCGCTCTTATACCATATCTAACCCAAATGATTAAGGTATATTGGTATCATATGGCACAAATAACTGCAATTTGTATAATTTAAAATTATTGATAATAATAATGCACAATTAACTCCAATCATTAGCCCAAAATTGAAGTTTTGGATAGATAAATTCTAGTATAGGAGCGCTCGCATAAGAACGAATATTAAAACAAACAAACAAAGAAACAAACAAAGCCACAAAGATAGTGAACAGCATACCAGTAACTTAAAATGCAACTTTTATACCCAGCCCCTCCCTATCCAATGAATTTTACTCATTCTGCCTCTGAGCTAACGGGCCCCCTTTTCCACTGTGACTCCCCCCCCCCCACTTTCAAATTCGTTCCGCAGCCTCTGAATACAAATTATTGTTTATAAATTTATTTTTTGTTCACCATGGGCGCCACCCCCCCCCCACTTGTTTTGTGTGTTCACGCGGATAAAACGTTTTTAAATTGCATGCCTAAAACGAATTTAATTATTGGCGTTAATTCGATGTTAGATTCAGGGGCGCCAAATCGACTTTACATTTAGGGAGGCAAATCGAGCTAAGGGGCGCCAGATTAACCTTAAACTTGGGGGCGCCATAGTGATATTTGACATTTTATTCTAAAGTAATTAACCAGAGCTTTAAAAAAAAAAGAAGAATAGTCGTTTCATCACAACACTCAACAGTAAAGACATTTTTTAAAATGATGTAAAGCTCAATAAAAAGGAAATTTCATTTTTATTTTATTTTATTTATTCATTTATTCTAATGGAATAGATATAGAGCTTCAGAAGAAATCGCTATCTTAAATGTTTAATCTAAAAGTAACCGAGAGTTTAAATTTGCCAAATTGTATACCAACTTAGTTAAACCAATGTCAAAGTTGATTGCCTCAGCGCGGATTTGAATGCGGGAAAGCACGCATTCCAGCCGAATTACTAATTTGATTGCTTTTGAGGGGGATTTTGATTTGAAGGCTTTTAATACCAAAGCGAAGGAACTAAGTTGGAATTTGAATGGTGAATTTGACGCTGTAGAAATATTTTGGGAATTTGAATGAGCTGATTATCGAATGGAGTGACGAACTTCCGAAACTGAGTGGGAAATCCTATATTACATGCATGCACCGATGACCTCAAGTTTTTTTTTAATCGCGAGATGACACTTCAACTGTTTCTTCGACAGATAACAAACACTTCAGGTATCTCCATGATAAACTTTGACATAATCTTTTACTCTTTATCAATTAACTGTAATTATTTTTCTCCATTAATCAAGCATGATACGATTTTTATAAAAGTGTCAATGGCGCTAAGAATGACCTCGTTCTCACATCAGCCTTTTCTTTTTTTATTTGGATATTTAGAGACAAAGATAAATGGAAGTGTTGTGCAAGAATACCATAGCAACACAATATTCGGTTAGGCAAGCGCGGGGATTTCATGTAACGACTTGGGGGGGGGGCAGAAACACCCGAAATTGAAAAAACAATACATTTAAAATTCGCATACTTCGCACATTATGTTTGCGAGCGCGAAGCGCGAGCCGAAAATTTTGCCATATAATAACATTTAGCATTGTATTTGACATACATTTTACCTCTTTATTAGCTTCACAAGCTAATCACTATATAAAAATATGTTAAGCTTTAAAAATTGAGGGGGACGACCCCTCCCCCGAAGAAATCGAGGAGGGACACGTCCCCCCGTCCCCCCGGGATCGCCGCTAATGTTCGGTAATATTGTGACAACATGCCAGTAGCGCTTAATTAATAATGTTCAAATTTCATACAAAAGTTCCAATGCCTCAATAACTGGGTTTATGTTTGTCATAATAATGCTTCTCATTAAGTACACACTTATATTTGTTTGGTCAGTTCGTCTTTGACGTAATACATTATGTTGGAGTGACAAGGAATGGGTAAAGAAAAAAAGAAGGGTTTTATTGTGAAAGGATATAGAGAAAGGGGGTATACAGAGAGAAGCACTTGAAGAAAGAAAGAAGGAGAAGGCCTAACAGAGATATTGAAGGGTATGGTGAGAGCGTGTATTCTCTAAATAAAAAGGACTCAAAATTCATCCCAAAAGGGGTGAAACCCATTCTAATAAGGAGAATGAATGAAGTGTGGTCACTGTTACAATCAGGAACAAGTTTCTCATCCAAATCAAAACTAGGTCCTGTAACATAAAGAATTACGATCAATTGCAAATCAATAGTAGCCAATCAGAATCCTTGTTGTATGGACTTCTCGCGTAAAAATCTCCATGTGAACCAATCAGAATAGTTGTTTCAAATTTAAAATTGATCGTAACTCTTTATGTGACAGGGCACTGGTCTGTTGAATCAGTTTACAATGCGGAGGTCACAACTCGTCGTAGGCTACGGGGCACGTGCCATCAACGTATGGCCTGCGTTGCACGTGCAATGCACGCACAGGTCCAGGGTCAACTTCTGCGATTCATGCGTTTCTGTAGTAAGGGTATTGTAAGAAATTCATGCACGTCGTACATGCATTGTACCTGCAAGGTGCCCCCGCTGCACGAATTTTCTACGAAATCCATCGTAGGGAGTCGCACGTCGAAGGTACGGCGAGTTGTGACCGCCGCATAACTTCCCGTTTATAGCTGGATTACAGGTACACTCCCTATAATCAAGGAGGTTTATATCCACTTGGTTGGTCCAATTATTTAATTGTCAAATACCACATTATAGCCAAATTGTGTGATTTCTTTTTCGTCTAATTATCAAATGAATAATTATTTGGTCTATAACCAGTTTGTTACAGAAATATTGATTGACTATATAAGTGGTGTGAGACCAAGTGGGCATTAGACGAATTGGACATTGCAAGAAATGGGAATTACAGACAAAAGGGTAATTAGGAGAAGTGGCAGTTAGACCAAATGGTAATTAGACAAACTAGTTGTAGGGGGTGGAATTAGGCCATGTGGGATGACTGAGACCAAGCTGACATTAGCCCAAGAGCTAATTACCCTTCAAGAAAAGAGTGGAAATTCTCCCCTTGGTATCGATATCGAGTGGAAAATGAGCTTTCATTGAGACGGCCATGACGGCCGAACCCAGTGCTTACTCAAACGTCAATGTTCTACCAACATGACCACTGGATTCGGAGTGTAGCCTATGTGTATGAGCTCCTAGGGCAATTCGCATTTTAAAAGTATATTCTTTTTCTTTTTTAAGCGAAGAGGACTGTACCAGGAAAAGCATGTTTGTTGAATAATGCGGCGGACACAACTCACCGTACCTTCGACGTGCAACTCCCTACGATGGATTTCGTAGAAAATTCGTGCAGCGGAGGTACCTCGCAGGTACAATGCATGTACGACGTGCAGAAAATGTTTACAATACCCTTACTATAGAATTGCAGGAATCGCAGAAATTGAATTAGGACCTGTGCGTGCATTGCACATGCAACGCAGGCTACGTCGATGGCACGTGCCCCGTAGCCTACGACGAGTTGTGACCGCCGCATAACATGATTAATGCGGCGGTCACAAGTCGCCGTACCTTCGACGTGCAACTCCCTACGATGGATTTCGTAGAAAATTCGTGCAGCGGAGGTACCTCGGAGGTACAATGCATGTACGACGTGCAGGAAGTTTTTACAATACCCTTACTACAGAAACGCAGGAATCGCAGAAGTTAACCAGGACCTGTGCGTGCGTTGTACATGCAACGCAGGCTACGTTGGTGGCACGTGCCCCGTAGCCTACGACGAGTTGTGACCGCCGCATAATACTGTATGATTGATTTTATTTCGTATAATGTCTCGAAATGAATTTTACTCACCAAAGTAATCCAGTTTCTTCAATCAAATGATTTGTATCAGGAGTATTTTTTTTTCTAAAATGAATGAACCCTAATGTATCAAGTATTTTGTACATCTTATAGCATTTATGAGAGAGGTTGGGTTGAATACCCAAGGATCTTTTTTCTGAGTTTATGCGGCGGTCACAACTCGCCGTACCTTCGACGTGCAACTCCCTACGATGGATTTCGTAGAAAATTCGTGCAGCGGAGGTACCTCGCAGGTGCAATGCATGTACGACATGCAGGAAGTTTTTACAATACCCTTACTACAGAAACGCAGGAATCGCAGAAGTTTACCAGGACCTGTGCGTGTGTTGTACATGCAACGCAGGCTACGTTGATGGCACGTGCCCCGTAGCCTACGATGAGTTGTGACCGCCGCATTATACTTCTAACTTACTAAGGAAAACCCCTATTTTGAAGAATGACAAGAGGGTTTTTCTAGTCAACTTATAAATGAAACATGCATGTGCATTCAACTTAAACAAATATTAAAAGCATAATAGTCCAAATTGATATTTACACAGATTTTTTGACAAACTGAAAGCACTAGCTATTTGCTTGATTTCACAAACCAAATAAAATCACAGTTCAAGTGTTCAAAAAAAAACAAAAAAAAAAAGAGGGGAAAAAAAGATAAAAGAATGGGGAAAAATCAGGGATCAATAGAACACTGTCAGAATAATGAAAGTGCAGTCGAACTTACTTAATTTGCATACAAACCAATGCATTATGTGAAAGAATATCATATCTTTGTCGATCTGAGAATTACCCAGCAGAGCAGAAATCAGTTTTGTGTCATTGTAAAGAAAAGGGCACAAATATGACGAGGAAGCAACGATGGATTTTTAACTCTAATTTTTTCTTTCTTTTTTCTAATAAAAGAAAGAAAAAATTACATACAATTCAAGTTTCGTGATTTATCTTATAATCAATTCTACATTTGGTAGTAACTTTATCTTATTAAGTTGCATCAGCGATATTGTTTATATATTATACAGTGAAAACAGTCTTTTCCTTTCTTTCCACAATTAGTCTTTAACTTCCATACAATTTGATAAACTTAAAGATGGGTTATAATTTTTTGAAAAACTCCGACTATAAAACAAACAAAGTGATACACCAATTTTCACAAGTTGAATCTTTGTGAAATTTGAAATTTAAACGTTAGAGCACATCTAGCGCCCTCTATTAGCAATGAAAGTATGCCTTAAAATAACATTTCCAAATGATAATTTGCTTATCTGTAACAGAAAGTAATTTATTTTCCTGCAAAGTTCTTTTATATCAAAATGAAAATTTTGGCCAATTTACCGGGACCCTGACTTTTGATAAGAGACATTTTGATATACATTAGGCACATGTATAATGATTTGTAGAATATCAAAGTATTATCTGAAAATCCTTCATACTACCTCAAAGTATATTCAAAATTTGAAAGATCTTAATCAAATTGATTTTTTTTTTTTTTTTTTTTTTTTTTTGAAAATCAACTTATTTACCAACAAAATAATGTGACAGGCGTGCACCGTCCAATAATTTTGCTCTATTCATGTGATGCACGCGCACTTGAAGCAAACGCAACACCACGGTGCACGATCAACATCGACACCTGACCTGGTTTTAAAACTGACTCGAAATGGAAAGTTTGTCATCAAATTGGGTGTTGGCATAATGGTGTTAATTTCTTTATACCATACTAGTGCTAAAAATTTAACACCCTGGTTTTGCAGTATACTGAGAGATCATTCAGTAATAATAAAATCGTCTTTATCGGAATTGTATAAGTATTTTTGACTCATTTTGGACATGGACTATAATTTATTTCTCTGGCCCAGGGTATAATCCAAATCAGTCACATTTTACCTACATACACCAATATAACACCCTCCCAATCGATACTAATGTAATACCATCTATAACAGAGCAACTTAGTCATAATATGTCATAATGTGCTAGTACCTAGCAACCGTCAGACGAAAGAACAGACTCCAAACCCGCCATCAATAATGACAACATTCACCATTCTGCATAATATAATAATATAACATAATGTAGAATTATTGTTGTTCTGACATGTCTAATATTAATGTTTATTGTCTATCATGTGCCATAGTGACCGGGGTTCCCAACTTGTTGACAGCTGTCATTGCCAGTGAAAAGGATCGATAGAGCATGTTAATTGAACAATGATCCCAACCAATCCACATGATCCAGGTCAGGCCGTGAAACGCAGATGTTATCATGGATCCCTTCTCTCCCATCATTTTTGAAAACAAAAGTCAGGATTCCCAAAGCAACAGATATTCTTTGTAATGTAGACAATAACCCCTGATGATATTGCCACTCGGTGTTCCTATTTTTGACTTCTTGGGGAAGTTTCCAAAGACACATGAAGAACATATTATTTAAAGAAAATAGGCGTTGACCTTGGAACAACTTATTGTGTAAACTTTGCATTTTCATTTTGCACTTTTTACTGACTTTTGAAAAACATTATTTAAAGAGTTTATGCAATAATGATGTTTGATTCTCGTTCGTGTTATATATGTTACTTCAATTACATAGGTACTAACAATCAATTTCAATCATGAACGTGAAATTGAAAATTCCTGCAGTCAATTTAAGAAAGACGGAAGTGGTACGAATCGACGAATTTAAATGACGGCTGATAAATACGATTGCTCATAATGTCAAATTGATTGGGGTGTTTTGTTTGTTTTTTTTTCCTGCGCTCGGACGAAATTGTTTGTTGAAAAGGTCAAATTGATTGTAAATTTAAATTTGACGGATAAAACCTACTCTATAAAACAAAATGTTGACACTGAATGACATATAAATCTGCGAGAATATCACTTTTTTGTGCAAAGAAAAATGTTCCGCCCCATTTGGCAAGCCGTTAAAATAACAAAGCTAGATTGTCTCTTTAATTTATTTGATATAAAGTTTGTAACAGTACCACTATTTTTTCTGAAGATGCAGTAAATTTTTTTATGTTTGGAAGATGAACATTTTCCTTTAAAATTCCCACTAGGACCATTCTTGGTCACCTGTGTGACCGAAATTATGCAAAATCTTGACTTTAATTGGCTATAACTCTAAAAATTTTGAAGATATACTAATTAAATGTTTATATTATGCTAGCATGTTTTGTTGGCTATCATTTGGAAACATTTTTAATGTTAACAATATGCATGTTCGAGGTTAGAGGTCAAAAGAAGTGGGCCACGTGTGTGACTTCACAAAACGGTAAGATTTTGAAAGTTCAATTTCATTTTGAAATTCCTGTGAGTTTTAAAATGATAAAATGTTCTTATTACTGTGAGAATGCATTATGGATCTGTTAACCAAAACATACCACTGGATAGGAGTCATTTTTGATATTTCTTTCTTCTTCTTTTTATCTTTTATTTTATATCGTGATGTCGGGTCAGGTGTGTGACATATTAGTAGGTCACGTGTGTGACATAGAAAACTGTACAGAAAGAAAATATTATTATACATATGCAGTAAATGTACATTTTGAGCAATTACTATATCGCTGTGGTAAACTTTTATGCACTCAACCCTAATCAGTCACTGGGGTTTTTTGGTAGCTGTCAAGAATGGGGGGGGGCGGGGAGGGAGGGGCCATGATGCCCTATAAGATCTCGGCTGTTGATCGCGCGAACACGCAGAAAATTTGCACGATGGTAGTGTGCGATGTAAACTACAAGAATGCACTGTTAATTTTTAAAATATATTTATTTATTTTACATTAATAATCATTATAATTTATGCATTCCATGAAATCATACTTTTTGTTCTGAATTGAGAA
>CALNVZ010003425.1:40924223-40942860 GCA_940671915.1 Paracentrotus lividus | reverse complement strand
TGGCACGTGCCCCGTAGCCTACGACGAGTTGTGACCGCCGCATTATAAACTGATTCAACAGACCAGTGCCTGTCACATAAAGAGTTACGATCAATTGTAAATTGAAACAACTATTCTGATGGTTACATGGAGATTTTAGTACGCGAGAAGTCCATACAACAAGATTCTGATTGGCTACTATGATTTGCAATTGATCGTAATTCTTTATGTTACAGGACCTAGTTTTGATTTGGATAAGAAACTTTTTCCTGATTGTAACAGTGACCACACTTCATTCTCCTTATAGAATGGGTTTCACCCCTTTGGGATGACTTTGAGTCCTTTTTTATTTAGGAATACCGCTCTTCACCATAACCTTCAATATCTCTGTTTAGGCCTCCACTGAAAACCTAAATGGTAGACGACTAGCTAAAGCTATCGTAGTGATGCTCAGGACTGGATAGCCTTTAAAGCTAGTCAGTCACGACGGACTAGTTTTTCCTTCAACACAATCGCTTATTACGACTAGCTTTAAAGCTCGTCCGTCTCTACGGACTAGCTTGAAAAGCTAGTCCGTCAAGTTAGTCGGTCACGACGGTCTAGTTTTAATGCTAGTCGGTGCACGACGGACTAGCTTTAAAGCTAGTTCGTTTTGACGCCTTGTTTGATGACTAGCATAAAGCTAGTCGTAGTGATGCCAAGACTGACGAGCTTTGATGCGGAACTAGCTTTACAGCTAGTCCGTCAAGGTGTCAAAACTAGTCAGTCGCGCTTGTCTGTCGCGATGTTCTTACTTCTGTCTTGACCGACTAGCATTACGAAACAGCTTAATATGGCTTCATCAGCTTGTCAGAGATGTCAAATCTGAAATATGAAGAAAACATTTTTAAAGATACGATTAATTTTTTCACAAAAATTCAAGAATTCAAGCCAAAATCATTTTATTATGATGATATCAGAATACAGGAATTAATACAGGGAGGCACAATTAGTTAACATTATGGCATTATCAAATAATGTGATGTTGAGATTTAATTTGGAAATCAAATGTGAAATAATTACACTGAAACAAACAAGTTAGATTGCAATCCATACGCTAATAATATGCATTTTGAATTATACTTTATATGCTTGCTGCCAGTGCGGCGATTTGATGTCACGACTGGGGGGGGGGCGGGCTTAAAATAGCATTAGCACTATATTCAGCATATATTTTGCCTCTTTATTAGCTTCACTAGCTGATCACTTTAAAAATCAAGGGGATCTCTCTCTTTTTTCTCCCTCCACCAATGGCTGCACAACTACACCAATGCGCCTGATTTTCGGCAAGATCCCCTCACACTTTGTTATACATAGGCGAGGTCGCATAGCGACCGAGCTGGATATTTTTTAAATTTTAAGACATTAAAAGTGCCCCCTTTTAAAAGAATAGAGTAAATTTTGGAGTTTAAGCAACATTTACATTTCAAGCAACATTAAAGTTGTATTACAAACTTAAAGCAAAGTGTGAAATAATTGCCCCCATGATAATGTCAAATACCAATTGCAAACATATTTATTTGTTTTAAATGATTTTTAAAAATATAAGTGCTAGAAATGGCATTACAAAATAAGTTTAGAGGGATGTAAACAGGCCTATGTGCTTCTGACAACACTCTTTTACAATAGTTGCCTCCGGCAGCACGGTGATTGGTCTCATGCGTATTGCTTGGTATTCCTTTTTATGCGATGTATTGTAGCGACCGAGTGGACAATTTTGGGTTTAAGATAAGAAACTGGGAAGAAAAAAAGGTTCTTTTTAGTAACGAAAAGGGGCAATTTGTTATTTTTTTGCGGCATTAGGCCATGAAGAAAGTCATCATGTAACGCCCATAGAGGTAAGGTTTAGTTGGTCAATCTTGTCGATCTTGCATCTTTTCTCTCTTTATTTTCCTTTTCTTTTTGAAATTGCATTTTCTTTTAATTCCCAAAAGAATATTGGTTTATTGCCAATTTCTTATGACTATTATAATTGATCAAGTGGTGATAGACCAGGAAGATATAAAATAGACGAAATGAAATTAGGCGAATTGGAAATTAGACAAAATGGTAAATAGACGAACCGGTTAGAGGTGAAATAAAGATGAAATTAGACCATGTTTGATGAGACCAAACGGGTATTAGTCATTTTGGGGTTAGACCAAATGGCAATTTACGCATTTATTTACGTAATAGACTAAATTAGGATTGTGTATAATGTTTAAATTTTGGGGATACTGCATGTTCCAGATAAATAGGAGTGAGGATGGGGACTGCAGCCCCTACTCTGTTTTATACACATTAGTTTTTTTTTGTAGACATTACGTTTTAGAGAAGACATAGAGTTGTTGAATACATACTGATAAAAACGCGGACATTATAATCAGCTTATGTTTTTTGTTCTTGTTTTGTTTTGTTTTTGTTTTTGTTTTTTGTTTTTTTTTTGCAAGCTCAGCCTCCCCCTTCCCCCATGATCAGTCTCTTCTCTAACAAAAACACTTCGCGGCCCCCTCCCAAATTTTATTTTCCTACCCGAATCTAACATTCCTAATTTGTATACAGTTATTTTGAATATGCATGCCCCAAAACGAATTTGAGTTTACCAGAAGACGAGAATTTTACGAATGGACGAATTTGAGCGGACATTGACGAATGCAACTGCTCACAACAGCAAATTCATCGGCGCAATTTGCAATTGGATTGAATTGATTTTGACTACTCATAAACGAATTTGATTGCAGATTTGTAATCGTAATCACATTTCGGACGAAAGCGCTCGAAAGAATTGTCAAATCGATCGGAGATAGTTTAAACTTGACCGGCAAAACCTAAAGTATCCACATTTCTAAAAAGCAAGAAAATAAATGATTATATGGGAGATATACTCTCAAACGGGCAGATTGCTGATTTCACAATCATAATTACCACGAAAAGAGAATTAATAAACAGTTGATTCCTCTTTAGCACGCTTAAACGATCTCGGATGAGTTATTAGCGATTGTTAAGAAATAGGTCAGTAGACTTCTGAAACGAAATGTCTTTTTAAGTAACCTTCGGAAAGTTCAAAATAATTAAAAGCGAAAGAGCTACAAATAAGACAGTAAAAATAGGAAAACGCAGTCCTATATAGACATATACCGAATTGCAATTACCTCTTTATAAATCTATTGACTCTTATTACTATAACGTGCTATTTACGTATGTTTTCGAAATTGAATTGAACTAATAAGTTTTAAGGCGCGGATTGATTAATTATCAAATTATAATCCCAATTATATTCTCTACTTTACCACTTTTGCATCATTAGCTAAGGACAGAGCATTATCACTTTCACTGACGTAGGAAATGGGTGTTACATTACACCTAAACACAATAGGTCATTCGATAATTCCTGAGGGAAAATGAAATTTCCTTTAATTATGTGTGTTTCAAGAACAAAAATTTGCAATATCAATGACTCTTCTAAGAAAGGAATTTGAATTTTCTGTCAAAAGAGGCATAACTCCTTTGCGGGGTCGGCGCAAGACGCGCGGGTTGTGGGGCCCTAACCAAAAATTAAGTAGAAGAATAAATGTTTATAAATTAGTGATCAAAGAGGAAAGCTAGCCCCCCCCTCCATTAAGTAAATCAAATCAACAGTCAACTATTAGTCAAACAAATTTTGCCTGCATTCTTTTCAGTTTATTTCCTCTTTTTCCAAATTCACTTAATGGATAAACGAAAAAACAAAAACAAAACAAAACAAAAACAAAAACAAAAACAAAAACAAAAACAAAAACACCACAAAAAGATGAAGGAACCCTACCTTTATACCGGACATGATAGCGCAATCGGTTAGAGCGCCCGTAAATAGGTAGCCTTTCTTGCTTTCATGACCGGGAGGTCGTGAGTTCGAAACCCGGCCGAGTCATACCAAAGACTTACAAAAATGGTACCTAAAAGTTGCCTTTTAACAAGGAGCTTAGGGGTAATAATTAACACCATGCGGGGCCCGCTGGGAGAACAGTTGTCAGAACTGAAGTGGCTACCCTGGGTAAATAAAACGATTATATTATTATTATTATTATGAAGTATTTCTCCTAAAATATTTTTTTCCGACGATAATGATAGGCCGAGGAATACTGATTCGTCACATTGAACACAACGATACCACACTCGATGAAAATATAAACGATCATCAAAAATATTCCCTGAATATTTTAGTGAATACGTGTTAAAACAAGGCTTAGCTTCAGTGTTCATGGTGTTCTTTGGTAACGAATGATAATGGACGATATGAAAGCTCATCACCGTTAAAAGGAAGGGTGTAGCTTTAATTAAAAATTATCATTGTTCTTTTTCAAAGAAGTCCTTCTCGAAATGTGCTAGCTCAAGTTCACCATTTTTTCGCTTTGTATGTTTTGTTGCGATGACGATATTCAATTAAAAAGGATATTATGGGACACTAAAAATGATATGTCATTATTATGACATGGTGTACTGTTCTCCGAGAATATCCCTCTTTCTCTTTTTTTTTTCTCTCTCTTTGTCTTCTTCTCTCGCGTTTAGAAAGGTCACTTTCTTCCAATAGCGTAATTAAACGAATGTATCCATCTACAAGAATAAGAATTTGATAAATGGATAAATAGATATAAAAAAATTGTACACAACATAGAAGCAAAAACTATATGGCATGCAACAATGAATAATGCTTCCCATCTTAATTACCGCTGCTTTTTTTTAAATTCAGTTTTCATGTTGTATCTTTCAATATTGCACTTTCATTTATAAAAATAATGATGTGCAACTCATGAGTGGTGAAAAATGATTCTGCAGCACAAGCTTATGGAAATTAGCGTTTTACCATACCAGACATTTTGCCATAGATATTACGTTTCTTGTATTATGCATGCTCATAAAATACAGTTTTAACCACACTATCCCTTAAGATTAGGGTTACGATAAGGATAGGGGATTTGTCTGTCAAAGTAAAAAAAAAAAAAAAAAAGTTATATGTAATTCACAACGCTTTTGCTTTGCCAATGAACCTAACGACGAAAATCAATGAAAAGAGGAAAAAGCATTATATACTTTAACAAATACCAATCCATTTCCCGTTTCTTGTGCATTTGTATTCAACCATGTGTGACAGCGATATTAATCGCATTTTGGATGCATGAATTCATTAATGTTCGACATATCCCATTTTTTAAATAATATTTGTGTACTATTATGTGTGCAAGTCTGTGTGTCATGCGTATACCCACCTCCCTCATTTACTGATGTACCATTGCCCATTTTGATTTCATATACAAAATATTTTTAACACCGTATTGTACTTGGGTATTTATCCGTTTATTCAAAAAAATTTCTCAGTTTTTGGCATTTTATATCTCAAGATCCCCCTTTCACTCTTTTCCCATCATTTTATCTCTCTTTCTCTATATGGATGGATGGTGGAACGGGGAATTCCAATAACATCTGGATGAAATTATTAGATGGGAATACCCAAATGATGTAAATATCTCATAAAATATATGGAAAGGTTTTTATTGGCGGTAGAACAATAATTAAACAATAATACAGAAAACATTTTTCTCATTTTGCTATACCGCATCATTGTGAATAGCTCATTTGCTTTATTTCCCTTCTCTTATCTTCTGTTCACCCTCCCTTCACTCTCTTTTCTAATCACCTCTTTCTCTCTTTCATTTACTCTCCTTCACCCCTTCTCTTCTCTTTTCTTCGCATTCCCTTCACCCCTTCTCTTTCTTTCATTTACATTCCCTTCGCCCCTTCTCTTTTCTTTCATTTACATTTCCTTCACCCCTCCTTTTCTCTTTTATTCACATTTCCTTCACCCTCTTTTCTCTCTAGTCGCATTCCCCTTCACCCTTTCTCTGTTCTTCATTTACATTCCTTCGCCCCTTCTCTTTTCTTTCATTTACATTTCCTTCACCCTTCTCTTCTCTTCGCATTCCCTTCACCCTTTCTCTTTTCTTTCATTTACATTCCCTTCGCCCCTTCTCTTTTCTTTCATTTACATTTCCTTCACCCCTTCTCTTCTCTTTCTATTCGCATTCCCTTCACCCTTTCTCTTCTCTTTTATGCGCATTCCCTTCACCCCTTCTTTTCTCTCTAATACACATTCCCTTTACCCCTTCACTTTTCTTCTTTCACCTTCCCTTTACCATCCTTCCTTCTGTTTTATACACATTCCCTTCACTCCTTTCTATTTTTCTTCTCTTCTTTTTCTTTATGCAACGTCAAACTTTATTTTTTTTTTATTTCTCCCATTTACGCTGTCTATGGCATGTCTTTTGAATAATATCAATCATACGACTAAGCTTTTAGCATTTATAAGGGCATTGTTGTATGATGTAAATATTCATATTTTGAATATGGCTCATAATTTGTATTTATAGTGTTACATTACAGTTTTGTGGATGCAGACATGCCATATTTTTCATCATTAAAGACAAAAGAAGATGCTACATATATATACTATAAACAGAAATTTGGAAGCGAAGGGTGACAATTGTCATAAGTTGAAATATAAATTTTAATAATTGTATAATCTGATTTTTACAAATAAATGTAAATATTTATTTAATCATGATAAATAATCTCTATATACAATATCATATCGGCAATCATGCTAATATTAGTTTCAATAAACCTGAAATACATGTAGTAACTTAAACTGAAAAAAAAAAAAAATGTCCGAAATATATTTGAAATATGGACAGGCGTATTCGCAGGTGAAGGGCAAAGTTTGGTGGAATCTATTTCGCATTTTTTTGTTTAGGCGAGAGGCTGGTCAAAAAAACTGAGGGAAATAAATGAAACAATAGTTTATCTCTCTGTGTACAGAAGAACAGCTAATCAGCTGAAAACGGTGTTCCGCCATGAGTGAAAAAAAAATTTCATTTCACACTACAACTTCCAAAACTTCCAATAAATAATATGCAGAGGTAGTATAAACTTAATAAAAGTAATATATAATATATATATATATATATATAAATATATATATATATATATATTTTCTAAATTCATGGATGTAATCATACGCAAAATAGTCAGCGAAAACTGTAATAGAATGATATGACATGGAAAAAATAATGTACAAGTAAAACATTTATATACATAAGTACTGTTGTTTTTTAAAAATCGAATTTACATAATAAATGTGTTTGTTCCAAAAGGGAAAACATTTTGCCGTCCTCTTTCAATAAGTGCTATAACTCTCAATGCATATTCACATCTGTGATTTAAAATAATTGCAGACGAATATAACGATTAGTTTTCTGTTTCGGTTGCTTAAATCATTGGTACTGCATTCCCAATATTTATAAATCATGATAACAAAGAAAGGTAAGGCTCTTGTTAATTATCAATCAACATGATACAAAAGTTAGGCCTATTCATTACTATTATCTACTTCGATGATTTGTCTTTAACTTCAACGAAGTATATGAGAAATGAAAAGAAATAATGACATATGACAATTTTTGTTTAACGTCTATAGACCACGCCAAATAAGGAAGAAAATTGTCTCTGCCGGGATTCGAACCCAGTTGCGCACAATTATCATGCGCCTATACCTCTATACAGAGACTTTGCTGATTTGGATACTTTCAACGTTACGAACTCCTGTCAGTTTATGCTTTCTTGACATCTCCCATATCTTCCAAGAATTTGAAAATAAGAACCGATAAATATTTTAAAAAAAGTTCCATCAAAAAATTAATTTTAATAAAAGCGGTAAGCCGGGGTAAATGTTTATATATATATATATATATATATATATATACCCGTTTGCATGATTTCAGACAAAATGTTAAAGTGTTTTGTTTGCAATTATCCATTAATCATGTCTTTTCGATCGAGTTAATGTACATCGATCATTGTGCAGCCTCTTTCAGTCGAAGTCATAATAGATATGTCTTCTGACAAAACACAAATATATTTATTTCTTCAAAATTGAATTTGGAAGAAATTGTCATAAGTAATTCAAGACAGGTATTTTTGGAAGAAAAATGGACATATACAGGGTGTATCAATAAAAACGGGACAGATTTGAAAAGTCTGCCAAAGTTTCATTTCAAATTATGATGTTCTATATTTTTGATGTTAATAAATGCTCTGAAGTCTTATCTTTCGAATGCAATTTGAAACAATAAGTTTCGTTCAAGCTGAACGCACACAGAACGTTTTTGTCGGGGCTCAAAAAAAGGCTTGCGCACAAAATAAAAGAAAATGAGAAATACAATCATCAGACTTCTTGCTTACCAGCAGACTTACTTTTAACCTTTTCATTATCTTTGCCATAAGTTTTCGAATTATGCTCTCAAAATACATTTACAAAGCTATTTATTTACTTGAATTGCTTTCTGTTTTGTTTTGTGGTTGTTTTTTCACGTTAACATGTTATCTTTTAGCACTGAATATTCCCCCAAACTAAGAACAATAAATAAGAAATGTTATCAACCCAAGAAAGGGGATTTGGTTGGTTGGTAGATTATTTGATTGATTGACTGCTTTGTTTGTTTGTTTGTTTATTTGATTGATTGATTGTTTGATTGATGGATTGATTTATTATTTTGAATGATTGATCGTTTGATTAATTCATTGTTTCTTAATATCACAGAATGTAAACTATTTTAATGAAGGGTATATTTCAAAGGAGAAGATATAGTGAATCTGTAAATATAATATAAATATATATGTCAAAAATTGTAAATTCCGGGTTTCTCCATGATGTTTGGATTTATCCAACGCCAGCAACGTTCATCAGCCAAAGTGAAAGCAATCCACTCGCCAAAGACATGCACATGGACACTGTAATTTTAAGACAGAACAGGAAGTGAAGTGGTAAACAATGTTAACACAATGTGGACAGTTTTTTAACTGACTTCTTGAATTTTATGCAGGTTCTATTATGAAGTAAGGAACTACAATTGTTACAAATAAAATTTTCAATTTTTAAAAGAGAAATTAGAACAAGATTTACACCGATTCTTAAACTGACAGCAGACTTATTCATTCCAAAAGGGACTAAATCCACTTTTGGAGATTTCGAGTAAATCACTGATTTTTTATTTATCACTTTGCCGTGAACCATATGACTTAATATTGGTACACATGCTAGTACAATTGTCTTAGACCATTTTAATAACAATAAAACAAATCTAGCTATAAAATTTTATTTTTTATGAATTTTTGAAATTTCAATTTCTATGGATTTAGTCCCTTTTGGAAAGAAACTCCCGTAAACCGTCTATTTTCCCAATTATTCTGCGTAATTGAAGTTTCGGGTCAGCTAAAAATTTGTTTAAATGTTATTCTGAAGGTGTATGAATAAAATAAAAGTAGAAATTATAAATTTTGATGAAATTTTTTTTTCGCCAAAATTTTTATTTTCAGTCGGTTCAAATATTTCATTCCAAAAGGGACTAAATCCAAGAATATTCATAAAATTCTTAAAAATTTATCAAATTTATTCAAGTTTTCTTTCAAGATCTTAGATCAATATCTACAGCCTGTGTGCAAAAATCAGAATATATATCCGACGGGAACATAGTTAAAGTTAAGATATTTAGAATCCACAGACTGGATTAAGTCCCTTTTGGAATAAAACAGAAATTTGAAACCTCAAAATATTTTTGTCAAAAAAAAAAATTTGGAATGCGATGTTGGGCATTTTAATCCCTTGTAGGTGCATATATTTAGCTTAAAAAGTGAACTTTGGTCAGATATGGATTTAGTCCCTTTTGGAACCAAGCTCTTTATATATATATATATATATATATATATATATATATATATATATATATATATATATATATATAAATATATATATATATATGATCCCTATGCATATTTTTGAAATTCATAAGCCATATCATTCACGACAAAAACCGATCCTAAACATTATATCACGAACATTATATCACGAACTTATCATATTTTGTAATCAACAATTTCTAGATTCTTACTTTCATCAAAGTACATGTAGATAGCAAATTCCTCCCCTTTCATGGGTCATCCTGTCAAGTTAATTTTTAAATATTGTTTATACTTGACAAATAAATCAAATCAAATTAAAAAAAAATCCGCCTCCTGATTTTCATGTGTTCTACAAATCTCCGCTATACTCACTCAAGCATGAAAATTGAATTGAGAATTGAACACATAAATTGAGATTGCCCCAAATTCGATTTAGAAAAAAAAATTGTCATTATAGAAAGCGTTTCGTTTTTGTTTGTTTTTAATGTATTTAACTATCTATGCATTTTTTTTGGGGGGGGGGGAGGGTGGGTACAATAACCAGAATAATCATGGAACTTACCAGATAAGCTGAAAACTGTAGGTGCTGCCTTCGAAATAGATGCAGCCACGTTTCTTTCTAACATGATCGACCTCGCAGTTGTTAGTGTGGTTTCAATGGGTACAGGCTCTTTCTCGCTTACGATGAGAGTAAACGAACAGGAGTAACTCAGTTTTTTCCTTGGTGTTACCTGATTTATACAGAAGAGCAAAGGACATACAACTAATATTATCAACATGTACATGTATGATATTTACATAAAGTTATCAATATCTATTACAAGTATACTTACAAAAAAAAAAAAAAAAAAAAAAAAAAAAAAAAAAAAAACGGTTATAACCTGTATTAATAAACTTGAAAGAACGTCAAGTTAACACTCGATTGTTCTGTTTCATTCAATTCAATTTCATGTTTAACACATATGGAACTAAATGCTATGAGCATACATGCACATATATATCTCAACAGTGAAAAACAGTACGCCAAGTAATCTAAGCAAAGGGGAGGGAGAGGGAATTGAAAAATTTATCGAAAAAGACACAATACCATGCACTGTTACATTCCTCGCACTGCATTTTTGTCATATAAATATCAACACTCCAGCAGTGCACTGGCATATGAATATCATTTTTATTGGGTTGAACTTTGACTGATCCTGATATCTATGTCATTGTATAGGTATGGATATAAAAACGGGAATCAGTCATCCTTTTAACTGCACTGGGTTTTTTGTGCTTATATTTTCAATGGATCCGAAATCGATGAATATTACGCGACTTGGGCACTATTTACACAACCCTGAAGTGAGCGCTTTATTTTTTAAATTTAAAACACATGGGTAAAGTGAATAGCGAAGTTAATAATATCATTCCATATAGTATCTATACCTTGTAATTATATTTGCTTGTACTTTTCATTCTAAGCTTCGATTTACATGAAAAAATACAGTAATGATTTTATAACTTTTGCACATTTTGTTCGTGTAATTTGTAAAAGATGGGCTGACGACTTATTATTAATTTCTCCAAGTTAGAAATACATGTTTCCGTTTATAGAAAAAATTTGTTTGATTGTTTGTTTTTATTTCCGTAAAATCATACAATCATACATAATACATAATACATCATAACATGAAATAAAAATACGGCGGATAGCCCATTCCAGCAGTATTCACACAATACTGCTGTTCTTCCATGTGATTTTTCATTTAAGATGTGGCTAATCAATTATAGCACTTTACCTATGTGTTTAATACTGCTGTTCTTCCATGGGGTCCTTTCACAATTATTGATGGTATGAGCATTTCATTTTATTTTCATTTTGGTTCTTATTTAACAAGCGAATAATATTAAATTCACCGAACTTTCCGCTATGAGTTCATTAAAAGTGCTCGCTACCTTCATTGCAAACTTTAGAACATCGAGATGACAAAAGGTCTCAGTGAAATATAAAATAATAGTGATTAATATTGATATTCATTCTGCGCCAACTATTACCTATTCAGTGGCGCAACTTATTACCCGGCTACAGCCATGTGCATAGCTACCCTAAAGACCCCTTTAAAGCATTCGAAGAATTTATTCTACCGGTACCCATTTACCTCACCTAGGTCGAGTGTGGCAAATTTTTAGATTGATACATACCTGACACCAGTATGGCCTGCGTCTTCCATGGTAGTATTCTTGATGATGAGACAGAAGTTTTCATCCACTGAGATGCGTTGACCTGAATACACATCATTGTCATCATATTCTCTCCAGGAATAATAATGATTCGTCTGTTGGACTGGATCCATTCCCCCATATGATGGACTTGATATCCTGCGATTTATCGGTGAACATGGTCTGAACTCACTGGTCCCTCCACGGTGTGTTTACCAATTTGGGAGGAGGAGGAGATGCTGAAGAAAGAGAGGGAAAAATGAAAAAAGTATCAATTAAGTTAATTATGTTTTACAAGTAAACAGTTTTTCTTTCAAATTTTACAACTTATTCTTACAAAGTAGAAGATGATGAAAAAAAATTTGTCCCCTGGTTGTTTTGTCTTTCAAAATATTGACACGCGATTTGCCATTAGGCTTTTTTTTTTTTTTTTTTTGCTTCCCACCATTCAAAACTTCTCTCTTTTCTTCATCTATCATGTATCTTTTTTGTTGATCCAAAATTGCATTTCTTCAACCTGCAGATATTATCTTTCACCCCTCATCCTTTAGCCCATTTGAACTAAAAATCTTTCAAAATAATTTATTATCTTGATTATTTATAATTATTCCTGTTTTTACTAAAATACTATATACTTGAAGTCAGATCCCTTTTGAAGTACACAATCATAAACATGGGAGCACTATTCTGACGCTCCGAGTTTTTTTTATAGTTAGTTTGTTTTGTTTTGTTTTTATTTTCTTTTTTTTTCACAGAGATTCATACTAAGTGAAAAAAAAAAAATACTGTCAGTTTTGTACCTTCAGCATTCGACGCCACAAACAAAGATTAAACCAGAATCCAATTAAAAACCAGGGTAGTATCTTTTCTCAGCCTCGTCTCTAGATGACTCATGGATGAAGAGCATGCCATTTGTTCATGGTCTCCCACCCTGGTATAGGGTAAGCTGATGAGTAAGAATGAGCCAAAGATTTGACGCCTCCGTTATTTTGCGGTTAGAGGTTTATACTGCCAACGTTTGAACTATGATATTGATAAGATGAATACATGCAGTAAATGCGTGTAGTCATAGACAAGTTCGATCAATAGTATGATTGTGATTTACTCCCACTGAGTTAATACAAGACCTGCTTTAGCCGAAGGACAAAGTCCGCGTGGGGATTCCCCGCGTTGTTCATATGATTAATTACTGACTCTCGGTATACGCGGTTCCGTGTCAATATGAAATAGAATACAGATACACTGTACATTTCAGACTTCATAAAAATAGATTGCGGATACCCACCCTTTCATCATTCAACTAACTCTTGGGGAATTCTAACCAATATGTATTATATTTTATTTAACAAAGAAATCGAAACTGCTTATTGAGGACAGGTGCGATGAATGCTATAGTTCCAGCCCTTCATTCAAACAAATAAATAAATACATTATTAATAAAAATCGTACGCCTGAACGGTTTAATTGTATGTTACAAGAAAAAGCTTCATTCTAAATGTTGATTCTTTTGACCTTTATACTATACCAGGCGTAAATAAATATAGGGAAAGAGTAAAAATGTTTGTTAAAGTGTATTTAATGGATAAGTTCATATCCAAGAACAAATTTCAAGCCAAAACACATTTTGGGTTATGATTTTTCTGTCCGACATGACCTAAAACATGAAAGATTTCCTCAGACCATTCATTGGGAAACCAACATGCGTTTAAAAGTTTTTTTTTTTTTTTTTTTTTTCGTAGAACAATATATTGAAAAGGAACTTTTGATAAAATCAGTAAATGAATAACAATATACAAACTACACAAACGAGATAATTTTATTTATGAAGAAATTGCATGAAAGAGTATGTCAAAAATTAATATTTTGAAATGACGTAAACTCATGACACAATATCATAAAAGTATACTAGTAAGTTGTGATTTTCATTGTTTTCCATTTTCATCAAATTATACACAGCTTTGATTTTCAATTATTTCATCTTTGTTTTTCATTCTCTAGCGAGCACAATCATTATAAAAATAAAGAAATTTGTTCCTCGTCATGATCAATGATGCAGCACGCTCAATCGAAAACCGGTGAAAGTAATACTGTAGATGATCTTAGCCTTGTGGAGATCATCAGTAAAGGTGAACGTTAAACACTACAGTCACACGTGGACTCGCTTGTCATTTGGTGTAACGCCAACGATATGAAACCAAATGCTAACAAATGTAAGGCAATGCAGATATCGATTCTACGGAATGCTCCACCTCCATTGCAACTCCAAATTGAAGGGACCAAGCTTGAGGGTTGTGTCATCAGAGGTGGTGTGGTTGAGTGGATAAGTTGGCGGACTGACGATCACAAGGTACGCGGTTCGAATCCCATCCATTCCACTAATATCCTTTGGCAAGATATTAATCTACAATTTGCCAGACTTGACCCAAGTAAGGTAAATGGGTACCGGTAGGAAGAATTCCTCGAATGCTGAAAGCGCCCTTTATTAGGGCAGCTATGGCTATAGCCGGGTAATAACATTAGCTGCGCCTCTAAATAGTTTACTAGATAGACGGCGCATTATAAATGCTTAATATTATTATTATCCTTCAAGCTCCTTGGTGTCACCGTGCAAGAAAACCTTAAATGAGACCAACAAGTTCAGAGAATGATCAGCATTGCTTCTCGTAGACTCTTCATTCTTAGCAAGCTCAAGGAAAAGTGTAATGCGTGATGATCTCGTCAATATATACACAATATACATCGGACCTCTAGTCGAGTTTGCCGCTCCTCTCTGGGCATCAAGCATCACCAAGCTCAAGCTCAAAGTATAGAGAGGGTGCAAAAAAGGGCTCTCCGAATCATTGCCTGGCCACATCTCTTGCCATACAAAGAACTGCTCAGCTCGATGGATGTCACTCCCTCAGTGATAGACGAAGTGAACTTGTGAGTAACTTTGCCCATTCCTTGCTACGATCAGAGCGACATCGCCATCTCTTGCAAAATACCCGCATGGCAACTTCTGGACGTTCCCTTCGCAACGCGCACCATCTTCAAATCCCCCCACTAGAACTTCTTGAATTAAGCAGCTGTCAATGTGAAGTACATTGTACACTGTATACATTTTATGATTACATAAATGCATTTTTTAATCACTAGAAAATTAAATTTAATTAAAATATCACTGATTTTTGTTAAAAATCATTGATATTTTAATTAATCGTCTCGTCGGTACAACTTATTATTGTCTGTAATGAATAATTTAATGTTTTTCTCATTTTGGGGTATAATACTTGCAATTATTAATATTATTATTAGGGTACATGCAGGTAATATGGGCCAGCAGGTAATATGGGCCACCTGAAGCAAACCATGTCGTGACCGTCGACCGGTGACTGGTGACCGATGTGAGCACCATAATGTTGTTCATATGAACTGTATACGAAAATCTATCATCGTGAGATCATCTGATGCCCGAATTTCTGCTGAGAAATTGCTGAAAACCAACAAGGTAGGTAAAAACTTTACGGCATTTTTTTTACCCTGATGTAAAATTTGAATTTTCACAGAATGTGATAGGTGGAGAGAGTGTTTTGAGGGGGTAA
The DNA here is from genome assembly GCA_940671915.1 of Paracentrotus lividus. Lineage (NCBI taxonomy): Eukaryota > Metazoa > Echinodermata > Echinoidea > Camarodonta > Echinidae > Paracentrotus > Paracentrotus lividus. The sequence continues at coordinate 40,927,309 of CALNVZ010003425.1, read as the reverse complement.
TTCAATTGTTTGTATATTTAGTAAGCTATTAGTTTGTCATTTATGGTCATACTAGCGGTACAGGTCAATTTGTTTTAGTTGAAGGGGTGCAATGTGGCATTGATGGCATGCGCTGACAACAGCACAGCTTAGTGCAGGTATATGGGCTAGAATCAAATGCGGAAATGATTCTGGGTAGCTTGTATTGGGATGAGGCATCAATATTTTTGCTATACGATTTTGGTGGTTTCTGGTGTTACATATGGGAAGACCGGGTAGTATATATTAATATTAATAACTTATTGCAGGCTATATTGACTTGTATACATGAAGATAATATTTAAAATATATTAAAAAGAATAATATACAAAATACATAACAATGAATAATATAGTCAAAGGATTTCTTGAAGGGTCTTATTAATTTCAAATATATCTTTTCAGTTATGATTTTCAAACATTTTAAGCAATTCAGACATGGTAGATGTCATTGTTAGTTTTTTAAAGAACATACATATAATCATGTGCAGCCTATTACATGCACATGCGGTAAATATGGGGCATTTGGTAATGACGTCAAGCATTTGATTATTGGCAGACAGCGGGATTGGTGATAATTGTTTTAACTTCACATAAAGTTGAGCAGTTAGTTATTGATTCATATAAACAAATGATGTAGACATGTGGTGTCATTTCGTATTTTATGCAAATTAGGCAAATGAAGCTTATGGAGGGCCCCTATTCCTGCATGTACCCTATTGTTTATCATGTAAATGCATTTAAACAATATTTTCTACTGTTTGTTGAATTGGTTATCATTGTGAACACCATAAAAATATAATTTAGACTAGACTTTGGAATATATGATGCATAATATGGTTTAAAGTGCCATTGAACAATTATATTTACACATTAACAATATTTGTCTAGAGTGTGTAATATAATGTTCAATGGCACGGTTTACATATCATTCAATTTTGGAGAATATATGTTTTCTTGATGTGCAATATATTATAGAGTAAGTTAAATATTAATTTTACTCTTTATTTTGTAGTGTGTATTTGTAATATATTGTTCTACTGTCAACTGGAATTAGCATTTATTTAAACAATACAAGATTTTCTAAATTTTAAGTTAATGGACTTTACTCAAATGTGTTTTCATTTGTATAATATGTATATTTCGATCAATATTTTGAAACTTTTGACTTATAATGTATTAGTTGACATTTATAATGGATTTCCAACAACATCAACGTTTTGTTATAAATTTACTTTTCCTGATATTTCCAGGTACAACACTATTTTTATTTTAACAATCAACATTGAACTTTGGTGATTTATATTATTTATGATTGAAGGAGTATAATTATTGTTACATATCATGTGTATTTTCATGTCTGTTTAATTGTGAATATGACAGTTTAAGTACTTGGACTTTTGGTTATGTATATTGTATGATATAATAACGAAATTGAATTGAATTGAATTGAATATTGAATGAAAAAAATAGCGATAAGGGTGAAATTAGCACATTAGGCATATATTCATGTGAATTGTTTTTCTCGCGCAGCATAATAATTAAAAAAATAATATGAAACATATAGAGTTAGGTTAAATTGCCAGTTACATCTAATGAAATTGCTTTCTTATTTCCAGCTATATATACAAGGGTGACCCAGAAAAAAAGGAAACCCAAGTTTGGATGGATTCAATAATTTGCAAAAATATTACCATGGTGATGTATATAAATTTATATCAGCGTGGAAAGTGAAACTCGTTAAGCCGATTTTATGAAATACCCCGCTCAGATCACCAATAGTCCACGCATCACTGGAAACCTCAATTGTTTTGAAAATGTCTTGCAAAATTGTGAGTGGTTCAATCTTACCTCAACGCTCATTGAGATGGGTTGCTGCAATGTGGCCTAAAAAGTTTTGAACCCTAACTTTCATCATCAAGTCATTTTAAAACAATGTACAGTAGTGATTATGGACGTTTTATTATCAGCTGGAAAGTGCGCAGCTTTCATTATCAATTGTATTGATATCATCTTTCAGCTCAAGCCAATGTCCACGCAGTCACTGAGCCATTGTTCTGAAAATAGTCGAAGCAAAATGTTGGATTGATGCACTGTCATGCTTCTTGACATTATCCATGGGGGAAGCTGAAGGTTCTCAGTGGGTTGTCGTGACCAGTAACATGTTGAAATTAACTTGATTTGGTAAGATTAAAAGGACTAAATAAGTAAATTTCCAACCCATTTATCAAATCATTTAGTTTTAAGTCACTGGAGATGCTTTACTTAGATTTGTTAAGGAATCTTTGAAACAACTCATCTCAAGGAGCATGGAAAGAGAACCTGTTTCACAATTTTGCGAGACAATTTTCAAAAACAATAGGGTGGTTCAGTGATGGCATGATTTGGTGAGCTGAAGCGAGGTACATTGAGAGATGAGCAATGAAGTTGCAACTTTACAAGTGATATAAATTTCATTCTTGGTTTTTTAAAATTATTGTGATGCAAGTTGGGGTTTTCGCTTTTTTTCGGAAACACGCGCTGTATATCTCATTTCGCATGTTGCAATTCATCTCCATCCAGCAGCATGTCTCTTTTGTATTCATCCTTCATTGCCATGCAAGGCATTGGTTCTAATTTATCGAACTGCATAGCATTCTCAATCCTAATTCATGTTCATCCCATATCATAATATTGTTTCTTCTTTTTCATTTGGATAACGATTAGCAATACTTAATTTATAATGGTGGTGATGTGATGTGTGATGGTGATGATAATGATGATGATGATGGTGATGATGAGTATGATGATGAAGTCAAAGTAAAATGTTATGAAAATGAATGAAGCGTTGACACAAAAATCTTACCTTGAAGATTCTTTATTATTATTATCATTATTATTATTATTTTTCTTTTTATAGATGCATTAAGTTTTAGCATAAATGTATCAATATTATTTTAGGGTGTCTTCTGGTTGATTTGATAATTTCGATTCCTGTTATTTGACTGAGTTGATGGTTGATTGATCGATTGTGGGTGAGTCCAGTATAATTGTGACGGTTACTTGTACATTGGTAGGCGGTATCCTGTG
>CALNVZ010003425.1:40890829-40921200 GCA_940671915.1 Paracentrotus lividus | reverse complement strand
GAGAGAGAGATCCCCTCCCCCCCCCCCCCCTTTCAAATTTCGGTTCTATCTGCCTTCGGCAGTTTACCAAAGACATGTCTATAACTGCTGTTGTCCAGGTAATAAATGACAAAGTTGCACTCGCAACGTCTGATGTATCTAATGGGGGCAATAATCGTACTCATGTGGCGATTTTGAAAGTACATAATTCCAACCATTATAAAGTTTGTTAAAATATCACAGATTTTTTGTTCTTTATGTTGCAAATGAATTTCAATAATTTTGTTTTCGAATAGGGTAGAAATAAAATTGTTTAAATTCCCCTTTTAGTCCATATTAGGCCTATATGTCGGGAAGTTGTTATTAAACTCTCGATTCGCGCTCGTTTTGCTCGCGTCTCGCTCACAAGATTTTTTTTTTTAATTAGGACCCCCCCTCTGGAAATCCTGGATCCACGCCTGCCATACATTCGTGATTGTAAGCCCTTCAGACACCGCCCCCCCCCCCCCCACAGCACACACACACACGAATAACGAACGGATACAGATCGAATAAATTATTTTTTAGTTATTGAGTGATAACGAACCAATACATTTTAGAAATGAAACTTATCTTTACCGGAAAAATTCGCCGCTGAAAATGAATTTTTTCATTAAATAAGACAGAACGAAAACAATTGCGGAAGAATTATATTAGTTATGGACTGTTAAACGGCCCGACTTTAGAAGCAAAACTAATTCTTTCTCATAGAAAGTCGCCGTTGATAATTTTGCTGAAATAATTTCCGAAAATGCAAAACTTAACAGCAGATGCTGTTAAACAATGACACCCCTCCACCCCCGCCCCCCTGCCCCCCCCCCCAAAAAAGAAAAAAAATCCCCTTATCTGGAGGTTATTCATCGGGTGACCAAAAACACAGTCCCCAACTATCTTAATCCATTCGCTCTGGCAGTAAATAGCTCAATTTCGGAATAACGAACCTTTTTCTATTTTCGGTAATGAACGAACCTTATTTAATTATCGGAAAACAGACCTTATCTATTTCGAGTATAACGAACCTTGTTCTATTTTGGAATAACGAACTTTTTCTATTTTAGGAATAACGAACCTTCGGAATAACGAACCCTACCCCCCCCCCCATCCCCCTCTTGCGGACATAGGACCATCAGCGCAGCCGTCGGACTATCGGACCAGCAGACTATCGGGCTATAGCCGCTTTAGGGGGAAGGGGGTCTAAATTATAAAACTTCAATATCACAACAAACAAATGCAGCTCTCCTCTATTTCTCCTATATATCTATTATATATTATATTGTTATTATTTAATGAATAATTTTCATAAAAACGACTGGTTCAGAGAAACTACTAAACACAAGCCTTTCGAGAAAAGCCCCCCCCCCCCCCCCCCCCCACCCCCGATTTCCCGAATGGTACGTTAATTTTACTCGCCCTCCCTCAACCCACCCTTTCGAGCAAAGCCCCCCCCCCTCCGGGGTTCACGAAAGGGTGGGGCCATCCCCGCTCCACCCCTGCCTCGCGAACGCAGACGATCGTTGCAAGCCAGCACAAAGGGGTTATCTCACTGCATCAGAATGGTATGTTTTCTGTTGTGCTGATGGTTAGGCAAGCACAAAGGGGTTATATCACTTTATCAGCATGATATGCTTTCTTTTGAGAACCCATGGATTTTTAGGGGAGACCGGGGACAATTGTAACAGTTTTTTCCAAATTTGACCTATCAAATTTATTAAAGCTAAATACTTGCTTAAAACTAAGTCTTAGCTTGACATGTGAATAGGTTTGGGTTAAGTACAACAAGTTATTTTGAAGTCATTACCATTTCAAAAAAAGATTTCGAGTGTTACAATCGCCCCGTGTCCAGGGGCAATTGTAACAGACGTACGGGGCAATTGTAACACATGAAATTGTAACATTTTCTTTTTCTTTTTCAAAGCTATGCACTTGACAGATCCAAGATTTAAACAATATTAACCACATCAGCTAATTATAATAAATGATGACAATGCATGACTTAAGTTACATTATATTTTTCACTTGTTATATGCATGACACGGGATTATTGCAGAAGTTTACGTGCTCTGTACGGGCGATGGCAGCGCGCTGAATTGTCCCGGGGCTAGGTACGGGGCAAAAGTATTTACTTAACGGCATTGTTACTATTGCCCCTGTGGTGGGCAACCATATTTGGAGAGATTTTTTTCTATCTTAGCTAAGGTATTAATCGTTGAAACTTTAGTAAAATACAGGCCTAAGAATATAACTTCTAAATAAATAAAAATGACAGCCACAGCTCAACCACATATTTGTCCAGAAGAAAAACATTGGGTAGTGTGAGATATTACTTTTTTGTTCAAAAAACATTTTTTTTTTTGCTGTAAAAAGTTCGAATAACCGTTAAAACTGTTTACACTCAAATAGCATGTGGAGCGATGAAATGTACATGCTCTGTACACAGGTTAAGTTTTTAGCGTGTTTCTGTTAGAAATGGGAGCCTCTGTTACAATTGCCCTGTGTTACAATTGTACCCGTTCTCCCCTACACAGTGTTGTATATATAGAGACAATATACCAACGTTTTTAACAGTGTTTATTATTATGGAAAACTTTCTTTTGTTCTGCTTTGTTAGGCAAGCACAAAGGGGTTATCTCACAGCATCAGAATGGTATGTTTTCTTTTGTGCTTATGGTTTGGCAAGCACAAAGGGGTTATAAATTATCACTTTATCAGCATGGTAGGGGAGACCGGGGACAAATGTAACACGGGGCAATTGTAACAGAGGCTCCCATTCCTAGCAGAAACGCGCTATAAACTTAAAATTTGTAGAGAGCATGCGCATTCTATCGCTCCACATGCTGTATGAATGTTAGCCGATTTAACGGTTCGTGGAACTTTCTACAGCAGAAAAACCGTTTTTTTTTAGCAGGAAAGTAATATTTCACATTACCCATTGTTTTTCTTCTGGACAAATATGTAGATGAGCTACGGCTGTCATTTTTATATATTTAGAAATTATGTTCTTAGGCCATATTTTGCTAACGTTTCAACGATGAATACTTAAGCTAAGATAGAAAAAAATCTCTCCAAATATGGTCGCCTCTGTCAGGGGCAATTGTAACAAGCTGTTACAATTGCCCCTGAAGGACTGTTTCTGTTAAAGTAACTCCCGTAGGAACTCGCGCGGTATTAAGCAGCTTTCTGCTGCATCAACGCCAAGCTAATATATAACCAATCAGGGGCCACGGAGCGTTTTTGGAAGTGGAGGTGGTGAGCGGCAAGGGGATGGGGTGGGTGGGGGGCTGAACAGGCTAAAAATCACAAATGTATGGTCATTTGTCCGTTTTTGTACACGTTTCCTGACGAAAGTGGGGGGGGGGGGACTTAGAAATGAGAATGGCATAACGTTGAACGTATCCGTCAATCATTTATTTATTCACAAGGAAAAAATGGCCTTATTTAAAAGCTCATACATGAGAATTAAATTACTTTGAACATATCTATCCAAAACGTTTAGTTGAAAAGGCAAAGAAATATTGATTTAGTCCGAAAAAAGGGTGTCTTTAGTTTGTTTATCATTTGTTTCATTGTAATCAGAGCCTCAAGTTTTTTATTTTTGTTTTTTAATAATTTATATCATTTTAATAGGAACGAAAAAGTAAACAAATATGAAAAGAGTGAACATTAGGTTCTTTTAATGCCAAAATTGTAAATAGGAGTAGACTTGTAAATAAAGGAAAACAGCAAAGAATAGCCTTGTCGATAAGCTCAAGCATCAGAACTTCATAACTTTGAATGAACTGTCAATTATAATGCTTTACAAAAACAAAAGGTAACCATATCTATAAGCTCAGACATGAGAATTAAATAACTTTGAACATATCTGTCCAATACGTTTTGAAATATTAGAAATATTGATTTTGTCCGAAAAAGTGCCTTTAGTTTGTTTATCATTTGTTTCATTGTAATCAGAGCCTCAAGTTTTTTTTTATTCTTGTTGTTTTAATAATTTATATCACTTTACTAGAGAACTTCAGAACTTCATGAGTTTGAATGTAAAGTCAATTATAGTGCTTTGTTTACAATTACAAAAGGTAACCTTATCTATGAGCTCAAACATGAGAATTAGATATTAGATAACTGTAAACATATAATTTGTTTTGTTTTGATTTTATTTTATTTGTCGAGTGTACATGGTATAAAACATAAAAGAAACACTGACAGGATAGCCCATGAAATCCGAAAAGGCTTATTTTATAGGGTCCTATAAAATGAGAAAGAGATTACGGAACCCCCCCCCCCCCCCCCGCCCCCCTGATTTGCTTTTTCTTATGAGAAAAAAAACACACACATTAAAAGAGAGAAAGAAGAGAGAGGAAGGGAGTGAAATGGAGAGGAGGAGAGAGAGAGGGGGGGAAGGGCAGATAGGAAAGTAAAAGGGTAAAATAGAGTGAAAGAAGAAAGAAGACAGAAAGAAAAAAAGAGGATAGAGAGAGAGAGAGAGGGAGAGATGGGAGCCTCCATAAAAAATTAAAATATATTTTCAATATGATATCTGAAAATATATGTCTAATACTTTTTGTTAACAGGGCAAAGAAATATTGATTTTGCCAGAAAAAAGTGGCGTAAATTTTGAAGATTGATTTTACACAAAAAAAAGCTGTCATTTTGTTTACTTCTTATCAGAAATGTATCACTTTATTTGGAAAAGAATGTGTTAAAGTCAAAAGGCGTAGGCCTAATATAAAGTTTAATACCACAGTTGTCAGTTTAAAGATATAGTGGGTAGGTACAAAGTAGATAAAGAACCAAAATATGAATTGATGAAGGTTCTATAGTTCTACAGTTCAAGGGTGAAGCCCGAACAACCTAAACAAAAAATTAAAAAAATATCTTAACTTTTGCCCCATATCATGAATATAACAAGTGGAAAATATGATATAAATGCGTCAAGCATTGTCATGTTTTATCATAATTAGCTTATGTGGTTTAAATCTTGGATCTGTCAAGTGCATAGCTTTGATAAAGAAAAACAAAATGTTACAATTTCATGTGTTACAATTGCCCCGTACGTATGTTACAATTGCCCCTGGACACGGGGCAATTGTAACACTCGACCTCTTGTTTTGAAATGGTAATGGCTTCAAAATAACTGGTTGTACTCAGCCAAAACCTATTAATATGTCAAGCTAAGATATGCATATTTCATTTTATTCAGATTTAAGCAAGTATTTAGCTTTAATAAAGTTGATAGATCAAATTTGGAAAAAAAACTGTTACAATTGTCCCCGGTCTCCCCTATGCTTTCTTTTTTGCTGCCTTGTTAGGCAAGTACAAAGGGGGTATATCCAAGGAAGTAGGCCTACACGCCCTGAAGATCACGCTTGCCGGATTCGTTTGATAATGCCTCAAAGCCGCGAGGAAAAAATGATCGGGCATGTGCTTAACTAGATCTCCCGTGCAGATGGGTAGACAAAAGATCCCCACTTGGTTGTACTCGTATGGATCACTTCAAAAGGAGATATTCTTTTGTAATTGAAATTAAAGAGTGTAGTGGAAGAAGTACTTAAGTCACATAAAACTAGTTCTGAAATATAAGCGTTTGAATATTTCAAATTACTCCTCACATCACATTTTTTTAAATTTCAAATTCAAACTTGGTGGAGTTGATTTTTACGGCAAAGGAATAATATGTGTCAAATTTAAGTGATTTAGTGCTTATCGATTTCTGATAATCAATAACCCATATCGTGGACTTAAGTACTTCTTCCACTACAATCATGGACTTAAGTACTTCTTCCACTACAACCATGGACTTAAGTACTTCTTCCACTACAATCATGGACTTAAGTACTTCTTCCACTACAAAACCTCATTATTATCAAATGCGGGTTTCTGATTTGAGGCAATTCGTATCGCCTTTTTTTGAAAATTGAGGCTTTATCATTTTGATATGGTGTCTTCATAACATTTATACTAATACAAAATCTTACTTTTGGGGTGGGGGTGTTATTATGCTTTTTTACCCATTTTGGGGCATTTTTTTTTTCTTCTTGACATTTTGGTGTTTCAAAGGGCGAAGCCTGCTCCCCCAGATCTCGCCTGTCTGATTTAAGAGTATAAAACATGATCCATGTCACTTATTGTCAACATTGCAATGACCCCTATTAATAATATGGGGGTGGCAATACTATTTTAGTGTTTTAGGGCACCTTTTTTACTATTTGGGGGAGGCCGGCCACTGTTAACTAGCCTGTGACTATTGTTTGACATAAATTGACAAAATATGAAATTTAAGCATAAATAGGTTCTGACCGGATTGTTATTATAATATAATCATGTTGGGGCACTTTTAAAAAAAAAAGGTGTTTAATGGGCAGGTCAATCTACCCTGGATCCTTGCCTGTCTGACATGTGATAAAACTAATCTGAATAAAGTTATACATTATACTGGCTATGGAGTGGCAAAAATAGGACCTACTTCACCTATTTTGGTTTTTGTATTTTTATTTTTGTATTACAGGGGGCGGGGGGCGGGCCCAATCCCACTTTCTTTGTATCCTGTGTATTCATACCTGTCTAACACAACATGATAGAATTTTAAAATATATTGGATGAGATGCAACATTGCAGGTGAACCTTTGTGTGTGCATGCTTTGAAACCCGGGTTTTTGTGATGGGGGCGGCGTTGATCAACCACCCCCCCCCCCACTCTTTGTGCTTACTCTCTTGCAGAGTCCCAATATTGCATTCACTATGAATGACTACCATTTCCATACTGTGAAGACCAGCTATGCGGTTTTAACTACCCTCCAAAAACACATAATTGTTTTACCCCCCCCCCCCACGCACAATCACACATACACATACATATTAATGTCAGGCAATTCTTGGTACATATTTGGGGTCTGCCAATACCAAAAAATAGGAGAACTGCCCTATTCCGCTTTCCTTAGTGAAACCTTGGAGTCACAACTGGGTGGACTTCTTCCACTACAGTCATGGACTTCATTTGCTTCTTCCACTACAATGATGGACTTAAGTACTTCTTCCACTACAAAACCTCAATTTGGACAAATGGGGGTTGCTGGTTGGGGCACATTGCAACAATTTTTTGCAAAACTGACACTTGCACATGATTTGTAATGGTATATAAATAGCATTTATGCAAAAAACTCATTTTCGAAAAAATGTGACTTAAGTACTCTTTCCACTACACTCTTCAATTACTTTTCGCTACCACTCGTCTGAAAATTGTGAGCAATATTAAATGTGTACTTTGCGAGGCAGAAGAAATGGGATAATAAAAATAATCAAAATTATTACTCAACTGGGCATATGTGGACACTAATCTGACATCATAAATGGCAAATATCCAACAAGTTTAAGCCCCTTTTTGTTGAACTAAGCAAAACATCAATGAACTTGAGGAAACGCGTCTGAAATGGAGCTTTGTCAAATGAAAAGGTCTGAAATTAAAATGTATATTTTGCGTTTATTGTTAATGACAACATAATAAATCAAAGATACGCGTATACGCTGGATTATTATTATTATTTTCAAACATATTTTGAGAAATTATCATTTTTTATCGAGTAAAAGTCAATAATAGTATTTTTTCTTCAGATTCAAATTTGACGCTTTCCATATATACTTCTTTTCTGAAGTATTTATATGTATATTCAACCATTTTTTACAATCAGAATATATGCGCTAGCAACCTTTGACAAAAATAAATTCGCCTGGAAATTTTTTACTCGCCCAAAACTTTTTGGCGAATTATTAAGGCCTATCGAAAGGAATATTGTTGAAACCAAAAACAATCGCTTCATGCGCCAATGCAAAAAAAAAAAAAAAAAAAAAAAAAAAAAAAAAAAAAAAAGAATTCGTGTATTTCGACTTCATTCATTTCAGAAGTTCGCTGCATTCCAAGATACCCATTGTCCGGTAAACACATAACAAAAGAAAATGCCTTACGTCGAAAAGCCTACCTGCTGAAGTGGATTAGGCTTTCTACATTTACGACATTCTCTAAATTCGCTTCGTTCGCTAGCGTTTGCAACTCAGTGAGATAACCCCTTAAAGGTTGAAAAAATGTTGTGTGCAGCAACATTTTTTGCTTCGGCTTTATTATCTGTAGGTTGTTTGTCTCCGCTTCCACTTATCGGACCCTTAACTATATTTTGGACGTCCCCCTCCCCCTCAACCGTTCCCAGGGAATGAAAATATATATATATTTTTTAATTCTGTCCACCCCTGCAATGCACATATTTGCCATTTTTCCTCATTTTGGGACCCCTTATTTGTTTACCCGGCTGACCAAGTCCCCCTCCATTCTACCCCATCGAAACTCGTCTAAAGTATAGGGTTGTTATTATTCCTTACGTTAAATCAAATTTTAGGGTCACAGACTTTGGGGTCTTGTCTAGGGAAGGGGTTAAAGTTAAAAGTGAGATCGGTGAGAAATTGAAATATTTCATCTTACATTTATGGTCAAAACAAAGGAAATAAAAACCAACCAGGAATACTTGATTATTATAATTTTTCCCAAAATTTTGTGTCAGTCTTGATGACAAGGTTGTAAAGGGTGACTATAGGTTTTTTTTTAAATTATGATTTATGTTTGGCTAAGATTCTACAATACATTTTTGGGAAGATAGAAATTACCACCATGTAAAAATGAATAATATCGATTTTGAGCAACAATCGAAATAAACTTTGACCCTTCTTCTAGACGAAAAATCGAAGTCTGTGATCATAAACTTAGATTTAACTTAAAGAACAATAACAACTCTATACCTCAGTCGCGTTTCGTAGGGTAGAACCGAGGGTCCTTGGTTAGCCGGGTAAACAAAAAAGGGGCCCCAAAATGAGGAAAAAATGGAAAAGATGAGCATTGTGGGGATTGACAAACTTTTTTTTTTTTTTTTTTTTTTCAATACCCGGGAATGGTTGGGGGAACGACCAAGATATAGTCATGGCCCCGAAAAGTGTAAGTGGGCACAAAGAATTTCAAGAAATTAAAGCCGGAGCAAAAAGATGTTGCTGGATCACATAAAAAATATATCCAGCCTTTATGAGCAACAGTAAATCATTTCAAAGTAACTTGAATAGACAAATGTGATGTATTATCTAGATAACATAACTTACCATGGCTCAAAGAGTAGAGTACAACCTGAATCTTCTGTGGATCAATGAGGTTGGCAAAATGGGGCATCTTCAATGTAACTGGTTTCTGAGATACAAACTGTAACCCTGACGGAAAGCACTGAACGGAATTAGTAACAAGGATCTCGTCATCTCTCAACTTTAACTGAGGTGGTGTGTCTTTCAGCACTTCCACGGAGATTGTTCCAGAAAAACCCTTCTTCAACGCTCCAAATGGAATATGGAGAGTGACTCGTTGAGACAGAATGGTTAATTCTCCTCCACGTTCGTCAAATGTATCCTCTGAACGGTCCTGATTTTGGGGTGTAGCATAGCCTAATGTCCCTGCCTGCTGGAAATATGATGATACAACTTTAAGATCACGATTTTAAAGTTAAGTAATGCGATTATTATATCTCTTTCAATTTTTTATATAAATTTAGATATAAACTTGAAATTTATAATTGTAGGACGTACAATTATATATTATGTATAATATTCAGGCGCGGATCCATGGGATGGAGGGGGGGGGTCGGAGTGACGAGCGCCCCCCCCCCCCCCCCCCCCCGTAGGATTGGCATAAGAAATGAATGACTCCATTCGCTTTGTACACGACTTTTTTTTTTTTTTTTATTGTCATGGAGCGCCCCCGTCGAAGAGGAGAGAGAGAAACGAATATTTAAAATGAAAAAAAAAAGAAGATATCTCTAATTTATTGAAATCGATCAAGAGATGATGGAGGGATTCTTAATGAAAGACGGAAAAGCAGATTCAAGTCTTTTAAAAAAAGAGAAAAAAAGTCTACAATATACACTTGCGTGCGACCTTTTGGTCAGCTGAAATTAATGGAAACTGCCAAAAAATGTTTCTGCACTGCACAGAAAAAAAAAGCAACAAAGTTTTAACGTCAGTTACGACTTGTGCGCGATCGGGTGTTGACGCGCGGAAATTTTGTAAATACTTCAAATGACCAGAAACTTACTTTAATTAAGCCAACAATCGATTTTGAGCATTTTCAAATTTTGATGCACGTGCACGCGCACGTCATGACCTTGAGACAACCTTTGATGGTATTGTTTGTTGTGGGGTAATCTGACGTTTATGTTTACTAAAAATTATGATTTATGACTATTGATTATAAAGTTATGTTCGATAAATTAATGTGAATTTACAAAATGGCATTTAGTGGTTGTGATTGAAAGAAAAGTTAGTGCTCTTACAATACAATTATCATTGATAAAAATTTGGAATGATTTGATGAATGACTTTTTAAGTTCATCCTAATAGGGTACATGCAGGTAATATGGGCTAGCAGGTAATATGGGCACCGTGAAGCAAATAATGTCGTGACCGTCGACCGTTTTTTTTTTTTTTTTTTTGTTTTTTGTTTACTTTGATGTAAAATTTGATATTTCACAGAATGTGATGGTGAAAGAGTGTCTGAGGGGGCAACCTCAATATTGTTTGTATATTTTGTAAGCTTATAGTTTCATTTTGATCATACTAGCGTGTACAGGTCAATTTGATGTAGTGAAGGGGTGCAATGTGGCATTGAATGCTTGCCTGACATAGAAACATTAGTGCAGGTATTATGGGCAGTACAAACAGGCGGAAATGATTCTGGTACTTAGTATTGGGATGAGGCATCAATCTCTTTGCAACGATTTTATTTATATTTTTTTAATCAGTATATTATGATTAATATAAATAACTTATTGTAGGCCTATAGTGATTTGTATAATGAAAATAATATTTAAATAATAGGGTCTTATTATTTCAAATGATATCTTAAAGTTAAAGATTCTCAACATTTTAAGCAAATTCCAGACATAGTAGAGTCATTGTAGTTTTTAAAAAATACATTAAATACATATGCCAATATTACCTGCACATGCAGGTAATATGGGCACTTTGGTGATGACGTCAACATTTGAATATTGCAGACAGGGGGGTTGGTGATAATTGTTTTTCTTCACATTAAAAGTTAGAGCAGTAGTTATTGATTTATATAAAACACAAATTAGACTGTGTGTCATTTTGTAATTTTATGCAAATTAGGCAAATGAGCAATAGGGGGCCTATATTACCTGCATGTACCCAATGTTGTTCATATGAACTGCTTACGAAAATCTATCGTCGTGAGAGCATCTGATGCCGAAATTTCTCTGAGAAAATTGCTGAAAACCAACAAGATAGGTAAAAATTACGGCATTAAAAAAAAAAATTTTTAACCGTAATGTAAAATTTGATATATTTTACAAAATGTGATGCTGAAACAAAATTTTTGAGGGGATAACCTCAATTGTTTGTACACTGAAAACCTAAGCGGGTAGACCGACTAGCTTTAAAGCTAGCCGTAGTGATGCCCAGACTGACTAGTACCCTTTTCTCACGGGCCTTTTCTTTACCCCGTACTATTGTTAGCCCCGTACTTTCCTTTACCCCGTACTATTTATTTTCCTTTTCCGACGAGCCAAAATATCTGCCCAACCCCGGCTAAGAAAATGCACGCTGTTCTCACACAGAAATCGGTAACCCCGTACTATCGTTAGCTTATGAATATTCACGAGCGCATCGCTGTGAGCATGCGCTATTGTGCCGGAAATGCGAGGTCACTCGGGTCATGTAAATTGCGCGCGCTTTGAAATTTGTCAACAAACAGTAATTATTTTTCGATCGGATATCTCGACGACGACGTTCTTCCAGTTCTGGCACTCAATATTTCAACCAACCATGACTTCTAACAATGAACTATTGAGCGCTATTATGCTCCTTCTACAATTGTACTTCCTGAAGAAGAAAAATCGGGAGAAAAAGAGAGAAAAGACGATCGCAAGGAGGAAAATGTTACGTCGGAGGCGATTCGCAAAGGTGAACGAGATCGAGGACGGAACCATGATGATGATGGCGATGGCAGTCCATTCGTTCAACGGCATGGAACTTGCTGTTCATTCAACAAAGACATGGAGTTTGCCCAAAAGTGACTTTTGGTGGCGGGTGATAGTCATGGAGACTTTCAAGGAGGAAGATTGGTTGAGACATTTCCGACTGTCGAGAAGAACATTTGACTATTTATCGAACCAATTACGCCCTTTCATTAGTAAGAACGATACCATGATGAGGATATCCATTGTAGTGGATCAGCGGGTTGGGATCGCGCTCTGGCGTCTTGCGACGAACGTCGAGTACAGAACAATTGCACAACTCTTTGGTGTTGGGACAACGACTGTCTGCAACATTGTTCATGAGGTAGGCCTAGATCTAACTTTAGATCTTTGTTGTTTTTTGAGAAAGAATATATAAAAAAATCACCAGACTAAAAATCTAAATAGTAGGCCCAATATTTTTCTGAAAATGTTAAGCCTTTAAAGGCTTTAGATCTAGGGCCTAATCGTAAGTTAGGACCGCTATTTTAGATCAGAATATAATATGGCAAGCCAAAACTAAATAAAGGCCATCCCTCCAAAATACTCGAAAAGTTACCCCTATTTTAATGGCGCGGTTGATGACGTCAAAGAAGTTTAAGGGAATGCTACTGCCAGGCATGATTGGGTTTCGCCTTCAGAAAACACGTTTGTATTGCTATGTCAGAACAATAGACCTCATGTGTGCTAGAATTCTATCGTTATGAAATGAAAGGGTAAACTCATTCAGCATTTAGCATGTAGCATTCCGTTAACATTTTTTGACGTCATCAGCCGCGCCATTATAATAGGGGTACTTTTTCGAGTACTTGGGAGGGATGGCCTGGTTGAGATTCGATCACCTTTTTAATGAAATACTTTCTAGATGGAAGATAAAAATGCTGAAATCGGGAATTGTTGTATTATGAAGAAATATTAGCTTTCGTTTTATATGTAATTTTGGTTTTCATTTCTTGGTCCGGTCTGGGACTTTAAAGGGGAATCCAACCCAAGGAGAGAATCAACCTTACAGGAAAGAGGAAAATGAGAGGAGCAATCTAAAAAAAGATTCATCAAAATCGGTTATAAAGTAAGAGAGTTATGGAAGTTTGAAAAGTCTTGTTGTTCCTTCTATGGGGATGCTCAAATTGGCATCATCGGCTTCAAAATGGCCGATCTTATGGACAACTCTCCATTCATTTTGTACACAAACTTTCAGATTTTCCCCATTTTCTTACGAAATATATCTTACCTCCTTCTGAGCTCAACATATGTTGTGTGAAATATATTTTCCCATGACATATTTTGAGCTCAGAAGTAAAGAAGACATATTTTGAAAGAAAATGGGGAAAATCTGAAAATTTGTGTACAAAAGGAATGGAGAGTTGTCCATAAGATCAGCCATTTTGAAGCCATTGTTGCCAATTTGAGGATATCCATAGAAGGTACAACGAGACTTTTCAAACTTCCATTACTCTCTTATTTTATAACCGATTTTGATGAATCTTTTTTTAGATTGCTCCTCTCATTTTCCTCTTTCCTGTAACGTTGATTCTCTTCTTGGGTTGGATTCCCCTTTAAGACGGCGGAGGCTCAACGAGACACGGAGGGATCAACGCAGCAGCTTTCAACCCCGGAGCCGTGGCGGTCGACATAACAGCGGACGAGACAGTGGACATCAGATGCGAGAAGACTTATATTATTAAGATGAGTCAATATTATATATTTTGTTCAATTGTTCATTGAATTTTATGTTGACATGAGACAAGCTTAAATAAAATCTCAATCATAATTTCATTCAGATCAAGTTTCAAATTGAATGTTTTTCATTGAAGTGAAACAAGTTTTAATAACAGTAAGCAGCGGTCAAGAAAAAAAAAACATATCAAACCCGTGACAATTTGGAGGTTCCACCAAGACCCTGCTAGTGTTATGTATTTGTTTGAAATATCCATTTTTAAATTTTTAACTTTGATGCATACATGTACTTGAGTAATTTTCCCCAATGTATGTATCGAAACAGTGATGTGATCATGGTAGTGAAGCTTGAATAAACATCAATGCTAAATAAGTTAATGCATTATTGCTAGATCTACCAGATTGAATAGGACAGTGAATTATTGTGATTATTTAATACTAGCTGCACCCGGCGCTACGCGCCGGGGCAGCTAGCAGGTCCCCCCCCCCCCCTGACAGTTTACAAATTTATGAAAATGGTAATTGCTCAGGCGAAAATGCTATAGGAATAGGCTTTTACACTTGTCACCCTCCCCTTTTATTTATTCATTTATTTATTTCTTTCTTATTATATTCATTTATCTATTTGCGAAGCCTCAGTTTTCACGGGATATTGATACTGTAACACGAAAATCTTTTGTGCGGAAAAAAACGTGGCTTACATTTTTTTTTCATTGTTCTTGTAATTAGAAGGAAAAAAAAGCAAATATTTTTATTTCTTTTTTTTTTTTTTTGGGGGGGGGGCAAAATTTCAAAGCTTGACTTCTCGGGATCGCTGTAAAACCGAAATATTGGTGTGCCTGTAGAAAAAAGTGTACATATTTTTTTTTCATGCGTACCCTTGGCGTAACCATCAAATTCTGGCCTGCCACCACACAAATTTTGCCCAATTTTTTTTTTTCTTTAATTATACAAAAGGAGATTTTTTTTTTTTTTTTTTTTGGGGGGGGGGGCTTGGGGCAAAATTTGCGAAGCCTCAGTTTCACGGAATCGATACTGTACAACCGAAAAATT
Source organism: Paracentrotus lividus (assembly GCA_940671915.1). Taxonomy (NCBI): domain Eukaryota; kingdom Metazoa; phylum Echinodermata; class Echinoidea; order Camarodonta; family Echinidae; genus Paracentrotus; species Paracentrotus lividus. Next base: position 40,906,405 of record CALNVZ010003425.1, on the reverse strand, counting down.
CTTTGCGCGAAAAATCGGTCTGCCTGGCGTAGCCGTAAAATTTTGCCCGGGCTCCTCCCCCCCCCCCCCCCCCCCCCACAATTCAATAATTTGACCAGTCTTTTGCTGTTCGATTATTTTTTATAGTTTAGAAGGGGGAAAATGGGGGGGGGATTCTCTAAGTCTTAGTATTTCCACGTACACTTGGCGTAACCGTAGAGTTCGCCCCCCCCACAATTCGCTGCCTATAAAAAAAATCAATATAACTTGATGAAAATCAAACCATACGCCTAAATCTCAAGACTGGATTTTCATGTGTAAGTAATTTTTTTCCGCGTACACTTGGTGTAACTGTAAAGTACTTTTTTCCTACGTACACCATACGCCTAAATCTCAAGACTAGATTTTCATGTGTAAGTAATTTTTCCCCGCGTACACTTGGCTTAACCGTAAAGTAATTTTGTTCCGCGTACTCTACCAAAATCTACGGTTACGCGGAAAAAAATCAATTTAGCTGGATGAAAAGAAAAGTTTTAACTATTTTCTTTCTTGCATGAGAATTAAAAAAAGGGGGTGGGAGTGGGACAAAAGTGTACGTAATTTTTTGACGCGTAGGCCTACACTTGGCGTAACCGTAGAGTTCGAGTTCGCCCCCCCCCCCACCCCCAAATTCGCTGCCCGAGCTATTTTTACTATTTGAATGCAAAAAAAAAATCAATTTAGGTCTAGATCTAACGTTAGAAGTCTAACTGGATTTTTTTTTTCTTGCATGATAATTAAAAAAATAGGGGTGGGGGTGAGACAAAATTGTACGTAATTTTTTCCTCGCGCACACCACTCATAATACGATGTCAATACTTTAGTATTGACCTCGTGGACCAAACTGCCATATATGGGGGAAAATTTTGCAACTTGTCAATGTTGTTTTATCTGAGGTTTTTCTCCTTTTTGCAATAACTTTCAGCTCCAAAATTAAGTAGTAGCATATGTCTATGGCATTAAAAGACACAGTGAATAGGTTTTGGATAAATATCAAAATCATGAAAAAAAAATCAAAACATCACTTTTTTTTTTTGCCCTTTCCCGGCCAAAAACGTGCGGGGAAATTTTCAGAAAGTGGACTTTAAAAAATAATATTTCATCCAAGCAGAAAGAAAGAAAACTCAAAACATCAGGGATAGTGAAAGGAACATCCAACCACTCAGTTATTGAAGAAGATAAGTGAAAATGTTATTTTAAAAAGTGAAAAATTAAGTTTGTTTTCTGAAAGTTTTCTTACTGAGTCTTGTCATTTGTCCCAGATGGTTCTGTTGCTTGTGTGGCGTACACTTGGCTTAACCGTTGAGTTCATCCCCCCCCCCCCCCCCCCACAATACGCTGCCCGAGCTATCTTTACTATTTGTATGAATTTAAAAAAAAAATCAATTTAACTGGATGAAAATCAAACCATAGTAGGCTAACTTAGAATTAGATCAGATAGTCAACGCCTAACGTTAAATCTCAAGACTGGATTTGCATGCACCCAAGCAGTTCATCAATGCCCTTAGAATTTATGTAGTCTAGATCTAACTGTTATAGCTAAATAAGTAAAAAATACTCAAGACTAACCTACCTGTTTCTTTCAATTGAGTCATTTAGAAAATAAATTATGCAACTCGCACACATCTCACACTCAATTACAGTCACATTCAAACACTACAATTTACACCACGCGTAGGACCGAGCTTGTAGAATTTGCGTTAAAATTGATAAAAATTTGTGTTTTTTAATTTAAAACGGACTGTTTTAAGCAGCACTAAATTTTGTTTTGTTAAGTTATAATTATTTGGTGGCAGATCATCATCTTTTGATAGCCAAGATTACCTGTTTCTTTTAATTGAGTCAATCAATTTTTTGAAGATAAATTATGGAACTCGCACACAGCTAGCTCACACTCAATCTAGTCACATTCAAACACTACTTTTATTTACACCACGCATGGGATCGGACCGAGCTTTTTGAATTTCCCTTAAAATTAATACAAATTTGTGTTTTTTAAAATTTAAAACGGAATGTCAAAAGCAGCATTAAAATATTTTCTAATAAGTTATAATTATTTAGATATTTTTGATAGCCAAACTATTTTCATCAATGGCGATCAGTTAGCGGTGAAATTCAATGATCGATGGCCCTGCAAGTTGGTCACAAAATATCAGCACATAAGTGGTTCTTTGTGAGGGAATAAAAAAATCCTTAATATTGTGTTATTTTAATTGTAACAGATTTCAAAAAGCAGCATTTAAACATAAATCAATGATTTATAATTATTTCTTAACGAATCGTCATCTTTCAGCAGTCAAACTATTTTCATAAAACGATCGACGATTCTGCAAGTTGGTCACAATTATGACTGGTCATCTGTAAATGTTTAATAAATCTTGATTTTGTATTATTTTATTTGCAACGGAATGTAAAAAGCAGCATTAAAATACACGTTATCAAAAACGAATTATGTGGTGGGCAACTGGTCTCTTTTTATGCCCAATTTTTTTTTATGATGAAAGGTGATGGGATAACGATCGAGGGTTTGTCAGATTGGCTACCGAGCAACTTCGTATTATTGATAAGATTTCGCACTGCGAGATTTTTGACATTGTTCGGTTCGGCCGGGAATACAGGGTGACTCGTGTGTATTATTGTATCAGCGGGCTGTTGGTCGAGGGTATAGCCGAAAGTGTCGGGGAGAACAATGAGGTTCTGTCGGGATTCTCATAATTACTGTCATTCATTTTTTGCTGATTGTGTGCATAGCATTATTGAATGTGCGGATAGGCTACATTCGTGTTAAACTTATTTGTGTATGCAATAGCATTGAGGTCGCAGACCTATAAATAGATCTAGTCAATAAAAAACTGCACCACCGACCCGTACCAAACATGACGTCATTGTTGTTAAAAAAATCATATAAAATCAATGATATGTATTTGAACAGATGTTTTCAATTGTACATTGAAAGGGATCATCAAATTCCAGATGAGTCTATTTAGAGATCAGAAGTTGGTCCCAGTGAGATTTTGGCAGAACTTTATTAGTTGCTCAAGGTACTCCCAAAGTGTTGCCAATATTTAAGTCTATGTAGTGTATTGTTTTACTGCAGCCCCTTTAACAGAAAAAAGAGCAGAAAGTTCGAAGAATGTCATTGTAAACACTTATTTTTAATGATTTTGTCAAATCTCATTTTTAACACACGGGTCTATTGAGGTCTATTTATAGGTCTGTGCTCTTAAGTGAGCTCTCATAATATGTACAGTGTACACAGTGCGGAGGGATATCTCAAAACGGTGTGTGTTACTAATGAAAACAAGATAGACCATAAATATGAACATAAAATGGGGAAAAACAAAGTTCTTATTTGTTTTGACACTTCTTAGCTACCATGAAAATACATCAATAAGGCCCAATGAACCCAAAATTCAACGTCGATAGTGTAATTTTGAAGATTTCAGCATTGTACTGTCGACAAATTGGACTAGTGTAGAGGGTCTAGTGTAGTGTTGATGGGTCTTCTGCTGATAATATCTTAGGCAAGTATGATAGTATAAAACAATAATGGAATTTAAGTTTTAATTGGGGCCTACTCTTGTTCATTGCCAAACAATGCAATTGAATAGGAATGCAATTAAGCCTGGGCTAACTGACTGAACTAGTCCTGGGTTTAAGTTTAAACTGTAAAATTTGGTGTGTTTATGAAGGTTGAGGAGTGAAAAGCTAGTCTTAGTAAGTGTGCCAGAGAGAAAGAGAGACAGAGAGGGGGAGGAGATGGGGATGGATGGTCAGTGTATAATGTATTGAGGGCATACAAAGGAACATGGACCAAAGACATCAGTGACAAGCACATCTTGCATGAGGTAGGTTTGAGTATGTGGGGGGGGGGGGGTGTTCAGTGGGATCTTCAAATGCCTTCATGGGGGGGGGGGGGTAGATGTCTACAACCTAGAGTTGGGGGGGGGGTAATGTAAATTTTTCTGAGTCTCTTAAATCCAGTCAACTTTTGCACTTTCAAAGCATCAAGTAACATCTTTCTCACTGGCTCTGTCTCTCTCTCTCCCTCCCCCTAACCAACGTTAATCTCACACCCCCCCCCCCCTCAAACAGCAGCCCTTTTCTTTCTTTGACCTTCTCTTTTAATATTTAATATCAGCAATCAATGGAGAGTACCCCCCCCCTCTCATCTTACACATCTAGTATATTGGCATGTTTATAAAGTCTTTTGTTTTTTATTGTTTATCTTTAATCTTTATAGCTACATAAACATTAGATTCATGAATTATTTTTATTTAACTCATCACATATTGATTTACTTCAGATAAATGAAGCAAGTCAGTGGAAGAAACTGTTTATTATATTGAATACAATGACTCAATTTCAAAAGTCTGCATTGGGGTATTTTATGAATCTAATGAAATATGCACAAATATGCTGTGGCATATGATTACATAATGACCCCTGTTAAGACGACAAATAATAGGAATGGACTTTTAGTGTAGGGGTGTTTATATAGCATGTCAGGCTTCTAGTAATGTAAAAAATTTCAAGTTCAAAAGTAATTAGCGCCAATACAGGTCGCAGACCTATAAATAGATCTAGTCAATAAAAAACTGCACCACCGACCCGTACCAAAGATGAAGTCATTGTTGTTAAAAAAAAAATCATATAAAATCAATGATATGTATTTGACCAGATTTTTTCAATTGTACATTGAAAGGGATCATCAATGGTCCAGATGAGTCCATTTAGAGATTAGAAGTTGGTCCCAATGAGATTTTGGCAGAACTTTATTAGTTGCTCAAGGTACTCCCAAAGTGTCGCCAATTTAAGTGTTTTTAGTGTATTGTTTTACTGCAGCCCCTTTAACAGAAAAAGAGCAGAAAAACCTCCTTTCATACTTTCACAAGATTAAGAAAAATATATGACCATGTAAAGCCCAAAGTTCGAAGAATGTCATTATAAACACTTATTTTTAATGATTTTGTCAAATCTCATTTTTAACACACGGGTCTATTGAGGTCTATTTATAGGTCTGCGCTCTTGAGTGTGCTGGTTTTGAAGCTTATTCGTAAAGTGTGTTTGTGAAGTTCGCATGGTTGAATGTATGTATCTGTTGGAGATACATTTTAGTACGCTTGATTAATTATTGTTAGGTGCTATAGGGGTTGACATTCAGTTTTTACAGGTGTTGTGGTTGCCTGTTTATGCGAACGCTTTACACGAATTAATTTCAGAAGTATCGGAATTTAGTCAGTATGGCTAGTGTTCAGGAAATCAAAGAATTTTCCTCAATTGGAAGGGAAATTGGTCTCACTGGTGGTGAGTTGAGTAACTGGGTGTCGGCTCGTTGTAGCGAAGTGAAAGAACTTGAAGATAAGGAAAGAGAACGTGTTGAAAAGGAGAAAGAACGTGAGGAGAGAGAGAAAGAACGTGAGGAGAATGAGAAAGAACGTTTGGAGAAAGAGAAATAACGTGAAGAAAATCGTTTGGAAAGAGAAAGGGAAAGAGAGCAAGAATTGCGCTTGGCTAAAATCAAGACAGAGCAAGTTGAAATTGAAAGATGAACACTTTGTTGAATTTGGTGGACTCAAGTTGAAAGTCGGAAAGTTTGATGAAAGCACTGATAACTTTGATTCATATATAACAAAGTTCGACTTTGTTAATGGATACACAAAAAGTACCTAACCATTTAAGATGCTTTCACTTAATTTCTAACTTGACGGGTAAGTCACTATTATTAATTCTCTATACGAATAAAGGCGTATTTTAGCAAGTGGCTAGAGATGTCCAAGGTTCGCAATGAATACGAGGATATTGTAGATTTGGTGTTGCGGGAACAATTCATGAATTGTTGTCCCAAGGAGGTAGTTGGGTTTTTGAAAGAGAGGAACTGTGAGAGAAGTTGGAAGAAATGGTTGAATGCGCTGAGGTGTACGTGCATGCGCATGGTCTTCATACTTTTATGTATCACAAAAGTGACAATTTCCAGTCTAGTAAGAATCAAAACCCCAAAAAATACCCAAACCAGAGACAGAATCAAAACAACAATCCTAATTTTGTTTCTTTTCCACAATTAGACAAGAAACCCAAGACAGCTGGTTCAGCGAGAGGTAGTGGTAAACCTATTGGTGGTAGTACCGGAACAAAGATCGGATGTTACATGTGTGGTAGGCCGAATCATATTAAGCGGAATTGTCCGATGATAACCAGGGCTGAATCCGCTATGGCTATCACTATGAGAATCTGCGTACCTGGAAAGTGGCTTAAAAAGGGATGAATTTGGAAGTAGGAGGAGACTTGTTACTACGGGAAGGTATTCATCCCAAATTCATCCCTATTTCCAGATTTATGAGGCAATTACCTGTCAGGTCGTAAACGTATCAAAAATGGGCATTGAGGGTGAAAATAGTGTGATTTTGGGGTGACTCAACATTTTATTACAGTGCCATCCCGATTTGTCCTCGAAGGCTTTTCCTTTCTTCTTCAGTTTCATTCAGGGGTACTTCACATTTTGATTCATCGGAAATCTTGTTACGAAAGAAGAAGAAGGAGGACACACATTGAAACACATAAGGAAGAGAAGAAAAACAAAGAAATACATAAAGAAAGAGAGGAAAACAATTAAATACATAAAGAAGTAGAGGAAAAAAAACGAGGAAATGACGAAATAAAGGAAAACAATGTAATACATAAAGAAAGGGAAGGAAACAAAGAAATACATTTAAAAAAAGGAAAAAAAAAAAGAAATACATGAAGAAATAGAGGAAAAACAATAAAATACATAAGGAAAGAGAGGAAAACAAAGAAACACAAAAATAAATAGGGGAAAAACAATGAAATACATAAGGAAAGAGAGAAAAAAAAACAATAAAATACATAAGGAAAGAGAGGAAAACAATGAAATACAAAAAGAAATAGAGGAAAACAATGAAATACATAAGGAAAGAGAGGAAAAACAATGAAATATATAAGGAATGAGGGGAAAAAACAAAGAAATACATGAAGAAATAGAGGAAAAACTGTATTGAACCAAATATTTGTGATGAAGGTCAATAACTATAGTTAAAGCAATCGGAGAAATAACATTATAACATCTTTTGAAAATCTATATATAAAGTTATTTTAGATAAGCTTCTTCTGTATTATCAGGTAGCTTTACCAAACTCGTAATTTTCCTTGTCTTCCAAATTTCAGAGATCGGAGGTAAAATTTGAATGAGAAACAATATGTGAAAATGTGGAAATATATTGAAAGTCATGTATATGTATACCTCTTTAACTTATCCTATATTATCTTTCTTCGCAGAACAACCAACCTGCTCTATCACCGGTTCAATCTAATAAAACCTTGTTTAAAAAAAAAAAAAAAAAAAAAAAAAAAAAAAAAAAAAAAAAAAAAAAAAAAAAAAAAAAAAACGCCCTTTGATGGTGGAGGCTATATCACTACCTTTAGATTTCTTGTGGACGGCCCAGGGCTTGCACCCTTCACCATTCGCTTTATACCGGATGAAGTACCTGTAATGATAAAGTAAATACGAAATGTGTGGTATATTAACATCATTAAATGTATTTATAGTATATACTATAATATACCAACCAAGAAAATCATTTTATTAGGATGCGTTCTACAGGTTCAAAGAACTAGAAATAAAGTTAAGTAAGGGATGTTGAGCCCCTTGACTTTTGGATTGTTGACTTTAGAGAGCCCAGCTATAGTCTTTTCATGGATTACTTCTGTTGGACACGATATTGTGTTTTATCTATATATATATCGTATTTAATTTACTACAATTTACAATGTACTTTTTGCCTTTTTACGATGTTGAGGTTTCTCTATCCCTTGTCATGTTTATTTATTAGACTATTTGAAGAAGAAAGAAAAAAAAAAAAAATCGTTTTTGTGATTTTGTGTTGTGTGGCACCATTGGCGACATTTTTTTTATACTACCACGCAAATAATTATGTCCGAGTCAATTACACGCACCGAAGTGGAAAGCATAGCAGGTACAATTGCAGATGACGTAATCAAGAAATTCGTTGATGGTGACGTTTTTCGGAAAACAATACGTCAAGCCACGGGCGTAAATCCCAGGGGATACATCCCCCCTCCCGAGATTCTGGGGAGGGGGGGGGGGGTGGCCTGTACAAACATCCCCCCCCCCCCCAAGTTTTCAAGAAAGAATTTTTTTTTTTTAATACACTAGATAATTATGTTATTGGTTAAAATAGCGCTTTCAATACCAAAAAAATGCCTCTTTTTTTACTCCAAAAACCCCCAAAATTTCCTGCTCGGACCTCGGACTAAGTAACAAAGAGTATAAAAAGAGTATAAAAGAGTATAAAAAGGTTGGATCCAATGCCCTCGTCTTGTATGGCGTGCCTTTGATATCATAATCTTTCGATATATTACACATCGATAACATGTATCTATGTACGTGAAATTCACATCGATGTACGCTCTCGTCCAATCAGAACGCGACAAATGCCAGTCCATACATCCATCCTAAAACATCGATATGCAAGCTACGTTTCTCATGAAATGGATGGATCGAAGTACTATTTCATAGGTGTGCCATCAAGTCATTATTAGTTACGATGGACACTTCCTGGTTAAAGATAAAAGTCTTGTCTTTAACTGGGGTCAATCTCTTAAGTGAAGTGTTTCGATATATGTTCTCTTATCTTTATCGATGTATGTTTTTCTATTAGTACATCTATTGTATCGATGTACAACATGTCAACATCGATGTACGTTGATTTATGATCAAACTGACTTGAGAACCTGGATGTTATTGGAGTGATGGGGGCGAGTAAGCAGAGGTCGTTAAACTATTCTCTCTCTTTTGTGTGGTCGCAAAAGCATTTCTAGTCTGCAATCACGTACTCCAATTTTATCTTGGAAATAGTGTTCCAAAACGATTGGAAGCGTAATGCATATTTACAGTCCCGGCATCATCTGCAGCATTAAAACTCTGATCTACTTTCATTTTCCTCTTTATTTTTTCTTTCTTACTGTTTTGATTGTTCATCTTCTTTCACTCTCTTCCCCCTTCTCCTTCCGTTTTCCCCTTCTTTTTCTCCTCTTTTTCTCTCCTTTCCCCCATTTTTTTTGCGCCGCAAATAGGGGGGGGGGCGGCTCCCCTGAATCCGCCACTGGAACATTCGCGAATTGGGACTGTGATATTCCTCTCGTACTATTCTTGATTATGACATGTATTAGGCCCTTTAAAAACAAATGAACATTTCTTTCTTCACTGGTTTATAACTCACCACACTGATAAATAAAACACAAAGACCTTGTCGATCTTTTACGAGTTTATTCTTGAGGGCGATGTTGCCAAATTGTTTTCTAAGAATGGAAATCATATCGATGTACAAGGACACATATATATCGATATACGTCCTGACAACATCTGTCTTTCTTTCTTGATTTATGATTAAATCATTTACAAGCTTGATATTTTTGCACAGGTGGGTGTTATGAGTATGCTTTTTTTTCTGTTTATATATTTTCTTGGCTAACTCTGGTGAAAATGTAACGATCCTGGCACATAGCTTTCCATATTTTTAGACTTAAAGTATTCAGATCTCAGAAATAGTCTAACAAAGGTAACTGAGCTGATGTAAAATCATGCATCTTTATTACTCACCGCACCACCTTTCGAAATGAAACAAAAAAAGTGCTTTTTACATTTGTGTTTTCGTATTATGTGTTTGTGTTTTATCAGAGAAATTTTTGAACAAAAGAGGTTGCTACGCCTTGGCTATACCTATTGTTTGATGGAAAATATTATAGGTAATAATTGTCCCGTGTGTTACCTGACATATTTTTTAAAACTTGACCTTGCCAGTAAACTCGAAGTTGTATTAACATGAAAATATGTCCTTACAATTTTATCACATGTTTAAGAGGGTAAGACTATGCGAGTTTAGATGTACTTTTTAAATTCAGAGTTATATGTAAACAAAGTCTAATTTTTAAAACACCATTTTTCTGGTCCCGTTTGTAACCGTCGGATAAATAACCATAAATTAATTACGAATTTAGTTATTTCAACTATTTTTCATGATTTTGTTGAAGATTCTTAGTAACTTCAAGAATTTACGTAAGGATTGAGATTTCATATAAGATCTTTCAAACAAGCCCTATTTTTGGCTCTGAATGTCCCGTTTCTGTTAGCGCGCAAAAATAGCTTGGACTTACCCTTAATTAGATAATTATCCTCTTGAGCACAGCACCAAAAGTGCTTAAAATGCACTGTTTTCAAATTGTAATATTCATTTTAAAAAATTGCTCGCATTGTTTAATATATATTAAGATATATATTTTCTTTATAAGCTTTAAAAACGCTTTAAAACACTGTTTTCATGTTGATATAATTATCTAAAATTTTCAGCAGATCGCGCTCGCCGTCGCATTGTTAAATAGTAATCTTCCTTATTATAACATAGCATAAAAACGCTTTAGAAAATTGCACACGTGTTTCAGGTCCAATAATCGTTAAAATTTTCAGCTCGCGCTTTCGCTCGCATTGTTTAATGAGATAGAATCTCCTTAAAAAGCATAGCACAAAAAAAAAAAAAAAAAAATGCACTGTTTTTAGGTAGATATATCAAAAATTTTTCAAGTCGGCACTCCCTCCGCTTGCATTGTTTAGTAGGATACATATGTATCCTTCATTATAAACATACTACTTTAGCCTAAAAACGCTTAAAAATGCACTGTTTCCAGATGATAATATTTATTATAAAAAATTGTCGGCTCGCTCGTATTGTTTCATGAGATCAGCATCTATTTAAAAAGCATAGCACAACAAAACTTTAAATGCACATTCTTCAGGTTGATGTATCAAAAAAAAAAAAAAAAAATAACCGCTTAAAATAAATGGTTTAAGTAAAAATTTTCGGCTCGCGCTTGGCGCTCGCATTATTGATTTAATACATTTGCTTGGTCAAAAAAAGAAGAGAGATAATTAAGTGTTTATAAGCCTATAACAGCCACCCCTCCCCCTCTCCAACCTATAGACTTGTTCTACCGTGTCGCTGATCAGTGAAGGATTTCCTTGAGTAGAGGGAACACTAAGTCAAAGTAATACGGCGCCGACCGCCTCTCTCTCACTCTCTCACTCTCTTAATCCGTTCAAGTGATTGAACGGACCTCTGAGTGTTATTGTGATTGAAACAAGACTGATTGATGAGGAATACTAGAACAAATTATGAACTGTGACTGAACCACTACTGGATGAATGATCGCGTTGAATAATAATAAATAAATTACAATAATATATCTAAAAGGAATAAGTACCGGTAGATAACATTTAGTGGTATTTATTCGGCATTACGTAATGAAACATTTGTCAAGATGGCGCTCAACAATGATGTGAGTATACACGTTATTCACTTCTCTAGTTGCCGGGACAACTTCTGTGTTGGCTGTTTAAAGATAATATTAGGCAAGTATTTAAATGATCGTTCAAATCCTTAAGGTTTTATTTTCAAGTTTTTGCAGGTAGCGCAATTTCCTTACGAGTTATTGTAAAAGGTACTTTCTTCCGAGTATATTGGATTGAGAAGTCGAAGTTGCATCGGGACAGGCTATATTCGTTCCTGATATCCTTATAGACAAATCAAGGATTTCAAAGGTAGGAGCGACTTGCAGATTTCATCTAAAACCCGGACATAAGTAGCTGTGCCAGGCGTGAATTACACGGGTGTAAACACGGGGGCTTTATGACATATATCTCGTTTATTTTAATTATGTTTAGTTTTACTTTTTGCTTTTTAAGCTGTGACATTTGTGTTCTAGTATGGAGTTGTCTTGTGTTAAATGCGGGGTGTGATTTATGTATTGATTTGTTGTGTTGTTTGTTGTTTTAGGTCTACTCGAATATTATTCTCGAATTTTATCCGAGCTTGATGGATATTCCAGTGTTATTGGATTTGCAGAAATGCATCTAGTAGGCAGATGTAACACAAAAAAATTTAGATTAGAAAAACTTCGGAGAAGAAGAAGAATCATGTTATTGACAACTCTGAGAATAAACATTACATATAATGAATATCATCTACAGATTTTCATAAAATTTTTACTTGTTATAGGCCTATCTATTTTTTTTAATTATGTATCTTAACTACACCTTCCCCTCTATGATTATATTGAAATAATTGGTGCTTTCTTATTAGGAGTTTTGCATGTAATCGTTGTTCTGCATGATCCTGTCTTTAAAAATTTCACCTTTTCCGCGTGTTTATTTTGTTTATTTTGTTTATTAATTCATGATCCGGTTCTGTACTATTTGAACATTTCGTATATTTAAAACTTTAAAGTTGTAAAGCTTGTTTTTAAAACAGCTACCTTGTGATTTAATTTGCTGTCATTCTAATGTATGATCATCGCCCGTCTATTTTCGCTTATTGACTTTGAAGTTGTTTATTAATTCCCTTGTTTTCAGAATTTTAAGTTAAGATCTCAGTACAGGATTATATTTCAAAAGACAGAATCTTGAAAATAATCGTCTTTCGTATATTTAGATCAAAGATCAATTAAAGAATAAAGGATTTCAATATGATATGTTACCTTTGTTGTATTATTTCCTTTTGAATTGTGATATGATAATAAATAATGTAGTATATTGTGTCGATAATGATCTTTAATTTGACATAATTGATTGAATATAAAATAAATAAGTTATCTTAATATTTTTTTTATCCATTCTCTCACCGAGTTACTTGTTTGAGTAACCATCGACGGCAACATTATTATTTTTACCAAGTGTTTTTTTTTCTTTTCAAACAGCCAATTACAACTTTTTCGGAATATATATATATAGTATATATAATATATATATATATATATATATATATATATATATTATATACACACTGTTCGTCATAAAGGTGGAATATTTTTTTCTGCTCAAGTACATTATGTTGCTCGGTTTTAATTTCTTGAATGTGTTGTCACCGCTTTCACTTTTTTGGATCCTGGGTATATGTTGGACGTTCCAACCCTTCCAGGGGATTTTTCTTCAAAAAAGTTTGTCACCCCAGATGATGGCCATTTTCGTATTTTTCTTATTTTGGGGCCTTTTTTGTTCACGCGACCCAACAAGGCCCCTCAGTCCTACCCCAAGGAAGCACGTCTAAGGTGGAGATTTTTATGTTTTTTTAAATTAAATCTAGATGTATGGTTCAGGCTCGACTCTTTTGTCTAGGGGGCAAAGGGTCAATTTTGATGGGGTTCAACATTGATTTTTATTTTTACCCATGGAATTTCCCTGGTTGGTTGGTTGTAAATTTTTGGCGTACGATCGGTCGATATAGACGCCATCTACGTGCGGGTTGCTGATGTCTTTCATATATTATATTAAAACCTTTGGCTGATGTGAGTCTCAGATCGGTGCCGTTGATGGTTCTTCACTTTTCTGTTTTTCTTTGGACATTCCGGTCTCAGTACGTCGAGCAGTTCTCAGTCGAGATGACCTATCCCCTCCATACATGGAAGATGAAATCTTCCTAAATTGTACTGTAAAATATCAACCAACAAAAAATATTTTAAAATATATCAATAATGACTATTTACAGCCTTGTCATCAAGGCTAAACAAAAATTTAAGGGGAAATGTGATATTTAAGTGTTTAAAGTTTGTTTTTAATTTCTTTTGTTTCAGCATTAAGATGGAAAAATATCCAATTTTCACCAATCCGTTTTTACTTCAACCCTCCCCTAGACAAGACACTAGCCTGTCCCAGAAATATGGATTTATCTTAATACAATATGAAAACAATACACCTCAGTCACGTTTCCTGGGTTAGTACTGAGGGGCTTGATCGCCGGGAAAAACAAAAAGGCGGCAAACCGATGAGAAAAAATGACAAAAAATGGGCATCATGGTGTTGACAAACTTTTTTGGAAAAAAGGTTCACGTGAAGGGTTTGGAGAATGTCCAAGATATAGCCAGGGTTCGAAAAGTAAAGCAAGACAACATACATGTAAAAAAGGTAACTCGCCAAGAAAAATGGAAACTATGCTTTACTCCCAACGGAGTAAAACTAATGCTTTACTCCAACGGAGTAAATTTTGTTACTCTTAACGAGTCAAAAGGTAACTCGCAAGAAAATGAGGTAAACTAATGGTTATGGTTTACTCCTTTCGAGCTAGGATTGGAATGATAATAGATGACTAAAAGTACTCTTTTCTAGTAACATTTAGCTCAACCGCTGAGTAATATTTTTAGTCAGTAACATTAGCTCAACGCATGAGTATATTTTTACTCAATTTCACCGCGAGTTACCTTTTTGCTAATATTGGGTTAAGATTTTACTCATTTTTTTTAGAGGTGTACTCATACATAAGTCAGAGCAAAATCATGTCACTATAGCGGCCAAAAAAAATATTCGCCTTAATGACGGACAGTGTATATACAGTGTCCCAAAAAATTATTTGTACCACTTTGAAAAAAATGTAATTAAATAAATCGATTGTTGGTTTGAATTTAATTACCATTATATCAATGTCATATAACTAACCCTAAATCTCAATGTCCGTCAGTCTCGGAAGTTCTTAGCCGCCATTTGCAATTTTCATGGTCCCAAACATTATTTACACTCAGAAGATGGTTTTTAAAGGAGTGTTTAAATTTTGGGTCTTTTTTTTTTTTGCCTTCCAGGAACGGACAATCAACCCTCCTTGGCATTACTGTCCAACAATTTAGCACTCATTTCACGGCCAATACCATTCCAATTCGCTGGACTGTCTGGACTGCTGGATGTTTGATTGGTCAGTCTTGAGGGCGCTGTCCTTCACATCACCTTCATGTGACTAAATGGGGGATTTAAATGTGGGCTCCGAGGTGCACTTCTTGCAGCTAAACATGTTTCTGTTTGCAATTTGCTTTAAGTATGGTTTGTGTGTACTTGGGTCATTGTCATGTTATTGACTGCTAAATTGACGACCATTTAGACTTGAAGCCAATGGGCAGACATCTGACCTATTCTGATCCAGGGCAAGAATATCCTCATGCTTCAGCATTCACTGAAAATTGCCATGTATATGAAATTTATCTCTCCAACTCTACTGGCTGCCATACAACCCCAAATCATGAAACATCCTCCTCCGTGCTTCACTGTTGGCTCCAAGCATGATTGACTGAAATCTTCCTACAAGACACACATGGTCCCGTGCATCATATTCAATCAGTTTTGCACTAATTAGTTCTTAGAACAGAGTTCTAGAACTCCGCAGGCTTGTTTACATGTTGATTGGCAAAAGCATGACGCTTCTTTGTTACTGTCCTTTACGTTTGGCTTCTTTCTTGCCAATTATTCCACTTACAGTCATGAAGCCATTTAGCCTGTTGCAGACACTTTTGAGGGCACCCAGTCATTCCTTAGCCTATGGGGCCTCGGATGCAATTTTCTTTGGTCACAATTTGCAATATTTCATTGCCTACTGTCTGTCTATCGATATCATCATGAAAACGGATGTCCATGAGACTATTTTTGCCTCTTAGAGGCTCCCACTTGCGTAAGGGCTGATTGGTCTTCAAGTTGTGTTCCAACATGACAGGGAC
>CALNVZ010003425.1:40866218-40883267 GCA_940671915.1 Paracentrotus lividus | reverse complement strand
ATCGCGTTTGTGTGTTGAGTTTTGTGATTGCGTTTTGTATCATGATCATGTTGGCGTATAAATTTGAAACTGGGACATTGAACACACCCTTGCAGCATAAACTAGGTAATATGTAGTATTTTCTTGCATTGTGGTTTTTCTTTAAGCATGATTAACATTGTGAGAATAAACCGGCTTTCATCAACGAGGCCCTGCTAGGCCACTTTAGCAAACAGTATGTAATGTATTAATTCAGGACTATTTACATAATCAACGATATAAATTATACATACTGGATAACCTAAAATAATGACTTTGAAACTTTTTTTCTGAACACACACAAGAATTTTAAAAAAAAATAGGAAGAGAGAGAGAGAAAAAAAGAAATAGATTCAACATTTTTTGAAGGGATTAATGTTTATATTGTTATGTTTTAAACGAAAAATAAATTGAATCACGAATCCTGTTTCCACTTCTCTTCGCAAGATTTACATGCATGACTTATGTATATGTAGTATTTCTTTAATTTGATTTTCTTTTCTTTTCTCTGCTAGGCCAACTAAACAAACAGTTTGTAATGTATCAATCAGGACTATTGCATAACCAACGATATAAATTATACATACTGGATAACCTAAAATAATGAATTAAAACATCTCTTTTTTTTTTTTAAACCACGCACACAACACGAAAAAAAAAATGGAAAGAGAGAGAGAGAGAGAAAAGAGAGATAATTTGTGTTTAAACGCGGATACTAACTCATAACGCATTTATACCCATCTGCAAGACATTATCAAACTTGTAAAAATGGTTTAATCATAAATCAAGAACCTCAGACTTCGATGTTGACAGGACTACTACATCGATATGTTTTTGTATATCGAAAATAACTTTGAGGCTTAGAAAAACAATTTGGCAATACTACATCGCCCTCAAGAATAAACTCGACGTAAAAGATCGACAAGGTCTTGTTGTGTGTTATTTATCATGTGTTGTGAGTTATAAACCAGTGAAGCAAGAAATGTTCATTTGTTTTTAAAGGGCCTAACAAGTCATAATCAAGAATAGTACGAGAGGAATATCACAGTCCCAATTCGCAAATGTTCGAGTGGCGGATTTGGGCGAGGCCGCCCCCCCCCTATGAAAGGCGCAAAAAACAGGGATAAAGAAGAGAAAAAGAGGACAACAAGAAGGGGAAAACGGAAGGAGAAGGGGGAAAAAAGAGAGTGACAGGAGATGAAAAATTAAAACAGTAAGAAAAAAAATAAAGAGGAAAATGAAAGTAGTCATAGGGTTTTCAATTTGATATACCAACAATGTTCAGATCGCGCTTCGCGCTCGATTTCTTTTTCAATAAGGTAGGCCATAATGATTTCCAAACGGATGACAAAAAGAAAGAATAATGTCTTGTTTTCAGGTTTAACATACAGTGGTGGCCAAAATTATTAGAACACCTGAACCTACACAAAGTCTATGGGATTATCAATGCCCTAGTTCATTTGCCGACATCAGATTACGGATATCTTTGTGTGCCATGAGCTTTCATGACTTTTTAGCATAGGGTCTTACGTATATGTTAATACCAAATTTATAAAGTTTCGACCATCTGGTAATGCGCAGCTTAAAAATAGTTGCGCTATGCGCTTTTGGTTTCACCATAGACTTGTGTATTAAACATGTAGTCCAAATGCAAAAAAAAGTAAAATGCCAATTACATATTGCCGATTGCCTCAAAAAGTATTTGAGGTAGAAGTATAAAACTTAGGCAGGCTTATTTATTCTAATATATTTCAAAATACATGTAATCTTCAGCAAATTTGGTCTAATGGGGAGGGTGGATTCGCCCCACCCTTCGTTGTTAGATGACCAAAATAACCATGCCTATTGAAGGTTAAGACTTTTTTTTTTAAATTAAATGAAGGCACTCCTTGTAAATGTGTATTTTTAAAAGGAAATTTCATGAGCAATTCAAATATGTTGAAATATTAAGGGTCATTGGAACAATGGACTTAAATAGGGGCACTGAATTAAAAATTTGTGGCCCTTCAAAAATAATTTTTAAAATCCCCACATAAGATGTAACTACCTCACCCTGTGTTGTTATAAATGCCATTTTTGACATCCTCAGGAAATTTCCTTTCAGAATATATATACTTTTGTAGGGAGAGGCTTAAAATACTTAACGTTTTGAGACTTTGATCCTGAAAGGGGCAAGATCTTTACATTTTTTCAATTGGTGGTGTAACATAAAAAAAAGGGCGACTTGGGGGCGAGTTCCCAACGCATGGCTTTGTTATTTAGTTTTTAAAGCATAATGATGATATTCGGAGACATTCCAACCATTTTATAAGTATTTAAATGGTCAACTGAATGAAAATTATTAAAATCATTTGAATATGCTTGGTGTTCTACTAATTTTGGCCACCACTGTATATAGGCCTTAAAGAATGCTTGCGCTTCGCGCTCATTCTGTTTAATTAGATAATTATCCTCTTGAGGACAGCAAAAAAGTGTTTAAATGCATTGTTTTCAAGTTGTGATATTAAAAAAAAAATAGCTTTCATTGTTTAATATATATTAAGATATGTATCTTCTTTATAAGCATTAAAA
Source organism: Paracentrotus lividus (assembly GCA_940671915.1). NCBI lineage: Eukaryota > Metazoa > Echinodermata > Echinoidea > Camarodonta > Echinidae > Paracentrotus > Paracentrotus lividus. Next base: position 40,880,678 of record CALNVZ010003425.1, on the reverse strand, counting down.
ACGCTCAAAAACACTGTTTTCATGTTGATATAATTATCTAAAATTTTCAGATCGCGATCGCGCTCGCATTGTTTAATGAAATAATCTTCCTCATGAACGTAGCATAAAAACGCTTTTAAATAAAAAAAAAATGCACTGTTTTCAAGTTGACATAATCTTAAAATGGGGAAGCATTGTGAGATATGAAACGGCTTTCATCAACGAGACCCTGCTAGGCCACTTAACAAACAGTTTGTAACGTATTAATTCAGGAGTATAACCTAAGATAATGACTTCAAACTTTTTTCTTTTTTAAAACCACGCAACACACACACAAGAAAAAAAAAATGTAGAGAGAGAGAGAGAGAGAGAGAGAGAGAGAAAGAGAGATATCTATGTATGTTTGAATGCGATACTAACTCATAACACATTTATACCCACCTGCAAGACATTATCAAACTTGTAAATGGTTTAATCATAAATCAAGAAACTCAGACTTTGATGATGACAGGACTACAACATCGATGTGTTTTTTGTATATCGAAATATAACTTTGAGGCTTAGAAAACAATTTGGCAGTACTACATCGCCCTCAAGAAAAAACTCGTAAAAGATCGACAAGGTCTTTGTGTATGGAATGCGAACTGTTGCATATTTGAAAATACCCATGATCATGGGTTTTATCAAGAGCACGCAGAGTTAAAACCTATGATCATGGGTTTTATCAAGAGCACGCAGAGTTAAAACCTATGATCATGGGTTTTATCAAGAGCACGCAGAGTTAAAACCCATGATCATGGGTTTTATCTGCCACGCGCAGAGTTAAAACCCATGATCATGGGTTTTATCAAGAGCACGCAGAGTTAAAATCCATGATCATGGGTTTTATCAAGAGCACGCAGAGTTAAAACCCTTGATCATGGGTTTTGTCAGCCACGCGCAGAGTTAAAACCCATGATCATGGGTTTTATCAAGAGCACGCAGAGTTAAAATCCATGATCATGGGTTTTATCAAGAGCACGCAGAGTTAAAACCCTTGATCATGGGTTTTGTCAGCCACGCGCAGAGTTAAAACTCATGATGATCGGTTTTATCTACTGCTTGTAAAATGAAACCTCTGCGTGTAGACCGAAAAACGATGTTCATTGGTTGTTGTTCGCTGTGTGTAGAGTTATGGGGACACTTTTTACAACTCCCCGAAATTTCATTGACAGTGCGTTAGATACATACAGGTCAGTTGTTGTTCGTGGTCTGCCGTACTCTGCCGTACATGTGCTGTGTATATAGCTGTCGCCCCCTTGTACATGCATGATATAAATTGTGGCTAATGCTAAATTGGCTTTGTGTTGGAGCAAGTTTGCACCACAGCAAATTTGTGTACGTATTCAAAATATATTTGTTATTGAGGTATTAATGCCCACATGCACATAAAGCCAATTGTTGAAAAAAACAAAACAAAAAAAGATGAAAAAAATACTCAAAAGATAGAATCATGCCATCTCAAATTTTCCCACTAAAAAATATTAGCAAGTATACATGTTTTAATTCCGTACAAATTTGTTCTTTTATAAATTCATCATGTTACTTGGAATATTGAAATGTAAGGGTAAATTGTTTGAGCCTGTTGCAAAAGGGATGCTTTTGTTCAAACTTGACACAAAAAAATTATGACACTCGGTTGTCAAAACTGAATGCATGGTGATCCGTCACACCAAAGAATTGAAATTATTATCACCAGATAGGAAAGGGGAGACTTGATATGTGTTTTAAAAAGTCATTATCATAGAATTTATACAATATTTCAAGAAATTATAGCATACAACCTTGAAGCCATTGACAAATTTGCATTCAAAAGTAACCATATCTGCCATTTCAGGGCAAAAATTATTGTCTCATTTCATCATTTTTTTTTCAAATTTGAATCTGCATATCTTGATTACATTTCATTAGGAATTTTTAACAAATCATACCAGCATATTGAAATGAAGAATCTACATTAAATGGGATTTTTGGTGACTGCTCACCAAAAAAAGGGGGTGTTAATTTGGTTAAAAATGACCTGTACGAATTTGGTACATTTTTACGCTTATGAGACAATGATATGTCTACAAAAACACTTTCATGTATATGCATCAAACTTCTGATGTTTACTTTTCAATATTTCTCAGACAGTTTATTTTCCAAAGGAAAGTTAATTTAAGTAGTGTAGAACACATAACAAACAATTTAGGGAAGAACACAACACTTTTGTGGGGAGAGTCATGTAAGACAGATTGGTAACCCTGATCATAAAACAATCTGTATCCATATCAAGCATATCAGAAAATTCTAACAAGATTGTTATATCACTGTGAATCATATTTCTGTGATTCATCTTTGGTGTTACCTGTTACCAGGTTTTTACATTTTACCTTAAGTTTGTCAAAGACTGATTTTTTTTTTATCATTTGATGAATATGTGCATTGATCAGTGTTTTAAGTTTAGATTGATGAGGATGTCATGCTATAGATTTTGTTATGGTTAGTATATCATCCTTTGTAGATATTATAGGTTCTCCCGGCCAATTACACACATTAATCATCCATTTTCATTTAATGTGTATTCAAATCAGTGTGTTTGATGTGACAGACTGACTTTAGTCAAACAAGAATATGTTCATTCTCTAAAATTCATTCGTAGGCACCCAAAGTAATGGTTGCACATTTCAAATACGGATATAGGCATTTCATTTCATTATTTTTCATTGAAATTACTGCAAATTCCAGCATAGGAATGAAATGTCAACAGGATGAAGACAAATTTTAATAGCTATTGCCCAATGTATATGCACATTATGTGAAGTAGAATGCGCAAAAATGAAATCGATCACAAAAATCGTTAATTTTGATGACTGAATTTGAATGAATGCCTGTAATCTGCAATTACAGGAAAAAACAATGAAATTGACCGGGAAACCGATATCATTTGCTAAGAACATGTTAGGTAACTACTGTAGGCCTATAAGCAATAGTTTTGCGTGCAGATACTTTCATGATTTTGGACTAGTTAGGGTAATTTGCGAGTGGACAATTGCCCAATTTTGTGAGTTTTTTTTTTTTTAATAGAAATAGCCTTATGTTGAAATTTTAACAAATACCGACCGTGAAATTTGCAATTAAACCAACGCGGAAATAACCACTTATGTAGTTCTTAATTCATTTCAGCTTTGTTTCATATAGGCCTACATTGTAGCTCTCACTTGATGTAAGTGAATGAAATGTGCTCTGCACTTTTTAAGTACATGGGTTGTTCTACAATCAGCACATGCATGTACCAAAAAAAAAAACTTTTCTGGGGACCATAAAAGAAATAATGATTAATTATCCAAATCTGCAATGACAAACTGTTGGGCACTTTTTGGACCTAAAGGTATAAGAGCTAAAAAAAATTATTGGAATACCCGTTTACCCCGCAAAATTGACTGTACATGTATATGCCGTTTTAAGTGCTAGAATTACTGTCTCATGTCCCTTTTTCCAATTGGAACCTGCATATCTTTATTATTAGTCTATATCCATTTGTTACCGATCTTACTTGAGTACTTTCTCAATATCCATTGTGGAGAGAGTCATGTAAGACAGATTGGTAACCCTGATCATAAAACAATCTGTATCCATATCAAGCATATCAGAAAATTATAACAAGATTGTTTTATCACTGTGAATCATATTTCTGTGATTCATCTTTGGTGTTACCTGTTACCAGGTTTTTACATTTTACCTTAAGTTTGTCAAAGACTGATTTGTTTTTTTATCATTTGATGAATATGTGCATTGATCAGTGTTTTAAGTTTAGATTAATGAGTAGGCCTATGTCATGTTAGTGATTTTGATGTGTTTAGTATGTCACCCCTTGTAGATAACATCATTTGCAAAGAACATTCCACATAACTAGTTCATTTGTTTTTGCACTGTTTCATTTCATTGTAGCTCTCACTTGATGTAAGTGAATATGTTGTGCTCTATACTTTTAGTCTTTCAAACATACCACCACTATTATGTCTTATTTTTTTTTATACAAATGTGTCCCTTTATTTCTTTCATTCATCTTTGGTGCTATGTGTGCACCTCAGGTTCCTACATTTAGCCTTTGTTGTTTGAGTTGTAAATTTTATTTTGCATATAACTAAAAAGAAAAAAATTTAAATGGTAGGCTGAAATTGGTTTAACAATTAAAAGTCACATTAAAATAACCCATTGGAACTGTCATCATCATGTCCTGTAATTTTCAAAATAACACAGTGCCGTAGACATGTTTACTATTGCTAAATTGATATAAATCTTGATTGTAATAAAATAAAATTTTAAAAAATAGTCATTATTCCTTGATCTTTGGAACCGAACGATGTGAAAATATATGCAGAAGGGGCAAGTGCAAAACTCTTATTGGTTTTTATTAGTCTTTATACGATCTATTGACCAAATATGTTTTATTCATTTCGATTGAGATGTCTCATGTGCAACTGCTAATGGACTTGTCCAAGTTCAATTTTTACTATCTCTGGTTTGTGATCACGCACAGACGTGTAGTAGGAATAAATCTTTTACTAAGATGTTAAAATGCAGTAATATTTATTTCTGTGCATCTATAAACTTTGTTTAATCTTTAAAGTATATTAACTACACTACCAATTGTTACATTAATCTTTCCGTAATACTTTTGTTTTGTATGTAAATTCATCTTGTAATCACCCATTGTACAAACAACCATTTATAGTGACAATCACTTGGGAATACGCCTATATTACTTACTGTGATAATATGTTTTTTATTCAATATTTGTTTTGTGTTCATACATTTCAGATTGTTAGTTATAAAATAAAGGAGAATAGCCACACAAGGGGCTAAATCACAAAGGTGCAAAACTGAAATACATGAGACTCAATATATGTTAAATTAAGCTTTCAAGAGTTAGTAAAAATGTGAGGTATTACTCTGTGGTAATGATAGTACAAAAGGAATACGAGTTGATGATGCGTGTGAACGTATGCAAAAATGACACAAATTCGTGATAAAGCTGCCTAATACGGTGGTCACAACACTCTCTACGCTGTACACGTAAAAAGTTTCAGGCCTAACATGTACCTTTGACGTGTTGTTATTTATCACCCTCAAAGTGGAAGAACAGACACCGAAATTTCCATATATTTTTTGTTCTTTCTAATACAAATCCCATCCAAATTGATATTTTTTTAATAACTCATGTGTGAAGTGAGTAAGTCGTTTATAACAATTAGGGTTGGAGGAATAAGGTTAAGTCCTGCCAGCTAGAGAAGAGAAGAAAAAGAAGAAAAGAGGTTTTAAAAGGCAATTTGAATTCATGATTCTTAAATGCAAGATTCGAGTAATGCAAGAACTCAAAATTTTCCGATCGCGCTTCGCGCTCGCATTAAATTAAGATATTTGAAAGGAAAAAAAAAAAGATAAACTACGTGTATGTACGGACAGCAAATCATCCCCAGGTCTGGGGACATGTATATATGCCACTAGCACAATAAACTAAAACAAATCGTTCAGCAAAACTGGAGTAGACCGGGGGGGGGGGCGCAAAGTCAACAATTGCCCCGGGCGCACTTGACCCTAGATACGCCACTGCCCTGAGCCAACCCGGTGCGAATCTTCGGCCCAGTACATCCATCATTATACAGAAAAGTATTTGATGGACAAAAAAATCGAATTGAATCTTTGTATTACAAAAAATCATAAAATTCATAATTCAACAATATAGCATTATGTATTCCTTCTTCTCAATAAAGGATTTACAAGTTAAGGTCTCTTAAATTAAAACCATTCATTTAATATTTGAGCACTATTACTTATTAGCTAAGTTTATCTAATACCACTTCTACAGACTTGAACTTGACCTCCACATGTATGATGTTAAATTGCTTGTTACTTGTTTATGTTTTATGTTAATTCATGTTTATTTTGTTTATATCGTATAATGTTAACAGGGCCCCCGAAAAACAATGTTATACCACTGACGGGGCTACCCTGTATGAATAAAACAGAATAAATAAATAAATGAAAATTACGTAAATGAAACACTATTGCACAATATTTGAATCTAGGATTACAGGGCTATTTATTCCTAGCGTAATTTGGTACTCTTTCTTTTAATGCTATTATATTGAAAGACAAACAATATAGTTTTCATTATCTATGCTCCCCTTTTGCAAAAAGAAATTTCACATATGGCTTTTAATTGGTCAAAATCGTTTGTTTTTAGTATGAAAGTTTTCTCCTTTTCCACCTACGAATAGGGGGACTTCTAGAATGCTTGAAAATATGGAAGCACATTTCCCACTTGATCCCTGGTGCTGCCGCCCCTCCATGTTAGATTGATGCTAAAGAGTGATGATTATGATGATGATTTTACAGACGATATTGACGAAGGAGAGCTGGAACATAAATTTTACCCGGCCTATTCTGATCATTTTAACTAGATTTATCATTAGACAAATCTGCACCATATTGAATATACAGATCAATGGGAACTTTTAAGCCCCGTCTTTAAAACAGACCCCTTTTTAGTGTTAACCAATAAAGTTATAATTTATGAATAGAAAATCTTAATATACAACCAAGACAACAGAATATTCCAACCTTACCTCAGATTACTTGCAAAACTTTATTATCAATAATTATTATTTATATACGATGTAATTTGTATAAAATTAATCAATAGTATATAATTTCCAGGAGGGGGGGGGGGGGTTCTTTGTAATTCTCAACTAGTTTGTAAAATTATAATAATAATACTTTTTTATGGTATTCAATAACTATAATGATTACAATTTCTATACTTGTACTTTCTTTGAGGAAAAATGAAAAGACAAAAGTTGCTTCTAATGAGACGTTACTATTTATTTCCAAAATTGTCTCAATTTCCTATTTCATAAAATATCTTAAGTTCGAAATAGGTTGATGTTATTTACACAGTTTTATATATATATATATATATATATATATATATATATATATATATCATAATAGATTTGCAGATAATATAGACACTTAATTTTAAAACGGTTTTTAATCATTATGAATTGCTTTTTAGCAAAATCAGGGAATAATGCAGTCAAGATCATTGTAAATTTGTTTTTTTATGAGGGGCTATTAACGTTACTTGCCATGAATATATTTCTGTACATAAAATTTCTGTTTTACACTTAAAGAACACCTGCGGGCTGGAGTTTACATTATTACAAAAATAAAGTCAAATCTAAAAAGCAAAACGCTGAAAATTTCATCAAAATCGGATGATAAATAGCAAAGTTATGAATTTTCTTAGGTTTTGAATTTTTAAATGAAACAGTTCTCAAATTGGCAACCTGATGATGTCACAGTCCCCCTACTTTCTTTATTTTTTATTGTATAAAATACCAATTATCAAGATTTTCAGCCTCAAGGACATAAAAACATGGATTAATCCTTATGGAATGTTCAAGGTCACAAGTGATTTCACATATTTCAGTATGAGTGATATATTTTCTGTATACGCAATGAATGAAAAAATGAGATAAGCAGGATTTCATATAATAAAATATACAAAAAGTACCGGGACTATGACATCGTCAGTTTGCTCATTTGAATATTCAAATATTCACGAGACCTGTTCATGAGACCTGCCAAGAACTGTTTTCACAAAAAAGTGATTTCTCTGTATCCTGTTAAACCACTGTTTGTTCATAAAGGTGAGATATTATTTTCTGGCTCAAGCGGACGTTATGTTGCACCGTTAATTAATTTCTTAATGTGTTTGTCACCGCCTTTCATTTTCTGGATCCTGTCGGAATTATATCTGGACGTCCCCTTCAACCCTTCCCGGGGATTTTCTTTCTCAAAAAAGTTTGTCACCCCCAGAAGCATCGGCCATTATTCGTTCATTTCTTAACTTTTGGGGCCCCAATTTTGTTCACGCGACCAACCAAGGACCTCTCCTACCCCAAGGAAACACGTTCTGAGATCCAGGGAGATTTGTTATGCTTATCGTCAAGGCCACTATCTTTTGTCTCAGGGAGGGGTCAAAATTTATTTTGATTGGGGTCTTGAACATTTCAATTATCTGCATTTTACACCATGGAAATTTCATCTATCTTCCCTAAATTGTATATGTTTAAAATTCTCAACCAAACATAAATCAAAATGCAAAAACTTTCAATAATGACTATCTACAGCCTTCTTCATCAAGCCTAAACAAAAATTAAGAGTGGAAAATGTTATTGATTATTTAAGGGTTAAAAGGTCGGTTCATTTTTTTGTCTTCAGCATAAAGATGGCAATAAATATTCCGAATTTTCACCAATCTCGTATTTCTACTTCAAGCCCCTCTCCCTACACAAGGCAGACCTATAGCCTGTCCCAGAAATATAGATTAACTATAAAGAACAAATTAAAACAGTACAGTTTCAGTCGGCTTTCCTACGACTAAGGATAAGACTGAGGCGGCTTGATCCGGCGCGGGACAAATAACAAACATATCGGCCTCCTGGACAAAATGAAAAAAGGGCCCCACGCGTTGACATAAGTGGCCCACGTGCTGTGAACATAGACGATCCATGTGCAGTAATGGGTTGGTACAAGTTCCACAGACATAGCCAGGTTCCAAAAAGTAAAGCCACGACACAAACATATTAAGAAAATTCCAAGCTCAGAGCAAAATCACTGTCTCTATACGGAAACAAAAATATCCACCTTTATGGCGGACAAGCCTGTACAACATTATTACCTTGCATACTTGTGTATTTTTAATTATTAACTTTTATTTGAACTATCAATGTATAATTATGTCAATTTATTCTTTGTAATGCATCGCAATTCGGCTTCTCACCCCAATGATTGTTTGTTTTTATCAATAAACCATTTATCTATCTTTCATCTATCCATCTAAGACACTGAGGCGTTCGTGTGCAGGATAAAAGTGGTGTTTATATTTAAACTTCTATAAAAATTCGGAATAGTTGAAGATGTCAACATTATAACAACCCCAAATTGTTATTGTTTCATTTTAGAAGTGTCCATTGTCTATACTTATGTATAAGCCGAAACAAAAAATATTGTTAGATAGGACAATTAATTATTCATTTGTCTCAACAGTAGAAAGACCATGCAAGATGTAAAACACACCGCAACTGCTGTGTGGTAAATATTGGAACCACGACTACATGAAAAAAGATTTTGGCGCTGCCCGGGCGGGATTCGAACCCACGACCTGTGGATTGCTAGACCACCGTCATAACCGCTAGACCACCAGAGTGCCCAAAAATATTTTTGTTTTATTTTCTTGTTCAAAAATACATACTTTGGTTTCCAATTCTATTATATATGAAATGGTCAAAAAATCTTTAAAAGTTAATTTTCTATTCCCTTAAAACACTGCTTTATTTACCATGTTTGTGATATTTGAAATAATAACTTTTTTATAATGGCGATTGGCGTACATTTTGTGAAAAACCGTAAATCAGGAGACTTTTCTTCCACCTCCCTGTCTATACTTTTATTATTACTTCATAATGTCTGCAAACGGGATAGATCTACCGTTCGTCTTAGACCCTGATTTTACCATGCACTCCTATATTTATAATAGACGTATCCGTAGTGCTCTTTCAAGATAAGCGATTTCCTGAAACGTTCTTGGTTGATCGCGAAGAAATTCTCAGGTATGTCTGCAGACATGAATAGGTATGTCTGCAGGGTCAATCAGATTGCCTAAATAATTAACTCTTCGGCTTTGCTGACGCGGATGCGTGGCTGAGATTACATAAATTTCATCGTCCACCCTTCTTGGCCTTGTCTTTGCTCCAGTGGACGCCCCCCATAAAAGTTTTAAAAAATTATCCAGAGAAACCTGAAATACGTGCATTTAAAAATATATTATGAGCAGATGAGAGGGGGGGGGCACAAAATATTGCAGACCCTCCGAAACAATTGTTGAGCCCCAGCTCGAATGACCAATCTCCGCGACTTCTCCCTTACAATTAAGTATAAAAATCGTATCAAATGCGTCAAAAAATAGTCCCAAATCCGTCTCCAAACCGTCTCATGACACGTGAGATACCACCCCAGCTAACAATTGGACGTTTTCTGAACGTTTTAAGAACGTTCCAAGTTCGTTCTATGGACGTTTTGTCAAAACGTTTAGAAAACGTCCTTTTGTGGAAGGTTTTGGACGTTAATAAAACGTTCCAAATGGACGTTTAGAAAACGTTTTCTAAACGTTTAAAAACCCCAAAAGAACCTTTCGAAAATTTTTAAGGACCTGTAGAAAATCTTTGGAACCTTATAAAAGTCCAAAAACCTTTTACAACGTTCTGTGGACGTTCTACGGACGTCCAGAAAACCTTTAAAAAACCTTTGGAATGTTCCATGAAAACCTTTAAAACTTTCCAAAAAACGTTTTGCGGACGTCCAGAAAACCTTTGGAACGTTCAGAAAACGTTTTAAGAATTTCTATAGGAACGTTTGGAGAACCTATTAAAAGCTTATGTAAACAATGTAATGAATAAAAGTGTGTTATTATTTGCACCTCAAGCTCTTGGCCAAATTGTGGAATGGCACTTAAGAGTGAAGTTCTCCAATCAAAATCATGCTTAAAGGGCAGATTTGAGTGGGATTCATTTGGATTTAACTCTATATAATGCTCCAGTAAATTTATAGTTTATTGAAAGTATATCTGTAATGGTTAGTTATTACTTTTTTGTTATGTTAGTACATTCCAATACTGAATTAGTGTTTTTCAATCATTATGTGTGTTTCAGAACAATATTAACGAAACACCAAAGCATGAATTAATTACTGCTAAATATAAAAAAATTAATTAAAAACGTTTATTTCCATATGTCTAACGCATTATATGCAAATTACCACTCATTTGCATAAAGTCCTATTTGGACGTTTTAAAATCGTTCATAAAACGTTCAATAAAATATGTCTCGTTATAAGGTTCTAAATAAAACGTTTTGTGAACGTTTTGATTAAAACGTTCCATTTTGTAACGTCCAAAGAACGTTTAAAAACGTTCTTTTTAGAACCATTTTTTGGAACCATAAGTCCAACTTGGACGTTATATGAACGTTTTCTAAACGTTCATTTCAGACGAGGACCTACGGGACCTGAATAAAACGTTTTTAAAACGTTCTGAAAACGTTTTGTGTTTGTTGGGACCGTATTATTCAAATTGTATTCTCTTTTGGATGAAAAAAGCATTCTTTCCAAACAGGTAAATTCCGTCTTGTAAGAAATAAATAAAAGAAACTTGATTGTGTTTAAAAAATAATAACAAAACTATGGTTTCGAATAAGTGTTGTTAATCATATTGTCTAAATTTAGTCCATTTTAAATTGAACATGCAGGTATTATCAATAACGTATGACGAACATCAAGCTAATATGGTCTCTTACAAGAAAGGCTTTCTTTAAGTTCTTTGAAGGCAAGTCTTCACTTTAGAATTCACCAAAATGGTCGACAACATTCTCCGTTATGAACTAATATAACAACATAAGACTTTTATAGTAGATTTTATAAATCACGTATATTTAGACATACTAAAAGTAGTTACATGACGTCCTTGTACACAAAACAATCGATAACAAGGAAGTTAGTTTATAAGCCACAGCTGGCAGCGGGATTACTCTGTTATCAGGTGTATCACAGACCAATCGCTGGCTGTCATCATTGCATGGGTTAAATTCTGACTGCCGATATATGTGTCCCCTCGCTCTCACCGCATTAGGTAAGTGACCTTGCACGAACCAATCAAAACCGATAATCACAGGCTGTCGGTCTATAAGCAGAAGTTTCATTTTACAAGCAGTAGATAAAACCGTATATCATGAGTTTTAACTCTGCGCGCGTGGCGATAAAACCATGATCATGATTTAACTCTGCGTGCTCTCATAAAACCCATGATCAGGGATTTTAACTCTGCGTGCTCTTGATAAAACCATCCATGATCATGGGTTTTAACTCTGCGCGTGGCCAGATAAAACCCATGATCAATGGGTCTTCTAACCTACTGCGTGCTCTTGATAAAACCCATGATCATGGGTTTTAACTCTACGTGTACTAGATAAAAACCCCATGATCATGGGTTTTAACTCTGCGTGCTCTTGATAAAACCCACTCGATCATGATTTATACGTTTTAACTCTGCGTCTCTCGATAAAACCCATGATCATGGGTTTAAAACCCTTGATCATGGTATTTTCAAAATATGCAACAGTTCGCATTCCATATTTGTGTTTTATTTATCAGTTGTGGTGAGTTATAAACCAGTGAAGGAAGAAATGTTCATTGTTTTTAAAGGCCCTAACAGTCATAATCAAGCATAGTAAGAGAGGAATATCACAGTCCCAATTTGCAAATGTTCGGTGGCGGATTTAGGCGAGCCGCCCCCCCCCCCTATGGGAGGCGCAAAAAACAGGGATAAAGAAGAGAAAAGAGGAGAACAAGAAGGGAAATGGAAGGAGAGGGGAAAAGAAAGGAAGTGACAGAAGATGAAAAATTAAAACAGTAAGAAAAAAATAAAGAGGAAAATAAAAGTAGTGTCATAGGGTTTCAATTTGATATACAACAATGTTCAGATTGCGCTTCGCGCTCGATTTCTTTTTCAATAAGATAGGCCTATAATGATTTCCAAACGGATGACAAAAAGAAAGAATAAATGTCTTGTTTTATCAGTTTAACATATATAGGCCTAAAAGAATGCTTGCGCTTCGCGCTCATTCTGTTTAATTAGATAATTATCCTCTTGAGGACAGCAAAAAAGTGTTTAAAATGCCCTGTTTTCAAGTTGTAATATTAAAAAAAAAATAGCTTTCATTGTTTAATATATATTAAGATATGTATCTTCTTTATAAGCATTAAAAACGCTCAAAAACACTGTTTCATGTTGATATAATTATCAAAATTTTCAGATCGCGCTCGCGCTCGCATTGTTTAATGAAATAATCTTCCTCATGAACATAGCATAAAAACGCTTTTAAATAAATAAAAAAAAAAAAGCACTGTTTTCAAGTTGACAATAACTTAAAATGGGGAAGCATTGTGAGATATGAAACGGCTTTCATCAACGAGACCCTGCTAGGCACCTAACAAACATTTTGTAACGTATTAAATTCAGGAGTATAACCTAAGATAATGACTTCAAACTTTTTTCTTTTTCAAAACCACGCAACACACCACAGAAAAAAAATGTAGAGAGGAGAGGAGAAAGAGAAAGAGAAAGAGAGATATCTATGTTTGAACATGGAGATACTAACTCATAACACATTTATACCCACCTGCAAACATTATCAAACTTGTAAATGGTTTAATCATAAATCAAGAAACTCAGACTTCGATGATGACAGGACTACAACATCGATGTGTTTTTTGTTATCGAAATATAACTTTGAGGCTTAGAAAACAAATTGGCAATACTACATCGCCCTCAAGAATAAACTCGTAAAAGATCGACAAGTCTTTGTGTTTTATTTATCAGTGTTGTGAGTTATAAACCAGTGAAGCAAGAAATGTTCATTTGTTTTTAAAGGGCCTAACAGTCATAATCAATAATAGTACCGAGAGGAATATCACAGTCCGAATTCGCAAATGCCTCGAGTGGCGGATTTAGGCGAGCCGCCCCCCCCCCCCCCTATGAAAGGCGCAAACAAAACAGGGATAAAGAAGAAAAAAAAGAGGACAACAAGAAGGGGAAAACGGAGGAGAAGGGCAAAAATAGAGAGTGACAGGAATGAAAAAATAAAAACAGTAAGAAAAAAATAAAGAGGAAATAAAAGTAGGTCATAGGGTTTCAATTTAAATACAACAATGTTCAGATGCGCTTCGCGCTCGATTTCCTTTTCAATAAGATAGGCCTATAATGATTTCCAAACGGATGACAAAGAAAGAATAATGTCTTGTTTATTCAGGTTTAACATATATAAGGCCTAAAAGAATGCTTGCGCTTCGCGCTCATTCTGTTTAATTAGATATATATCCTCTTGAGGACAGACAAAAAAAGTGTTTTAAAATGCACTGTTTTCAAGTTTGTAATATTTAAAAAAAATAGCTTTCATGTTTAATATATAATTAAGATATGTATCTTCTTTATAAGCATTTAAAAACGCTCAAAAACACGTGTTTCATGTTGATATAATTATCTAACATTTTCAGATCGCGCTCGCGCTCGCATTGTTTAATGAAATAATCTTCCTCATGAACATAGCATTAAAAACGCTTTTAAATTAATAAAAAAAAAAGCACTGTTTCAAGTTGACATTAATCTTTAAAATGGGGAAGCATTTGAGATATGAAACGGCTTTCCATCAACGAGACCCGCCCCTAGGCCACCCCCACAACCCCACCCCACCACACTCCCCCAACACCACCACCAAGCAACGGACATTAAATCTACGTTACATTTTTTCTAAAACTCTGCCAATACAAACGCGTTATTTA
>CALNVZ010003425.1:40851693-40865219 GCA_940671915.1 Paracentrotus lividus | reverse complement strand
TCAATTTGATATACCAACAATGTTCAGATTGCGCTTCGCGCTCGATTTCCTTTTCAATAAGATAGGCCTATAATGATTTCCAAACGGATGGCAAAAAGAAAGAATAGGCTAATGTCTTGTTTTCAGGTTTAACATATATAGGCCTAAAAGAATGCTTGCGCTTCGCGCTCGTTCTGTTTAATTAGATAATTATCCTCTTGAGTACAGCAAAAAAAAAGTGTTTAAAATGCACTGTGTTCAAGTTGTAATATTAAAAAAAAAATAGCTTTTATTGTTTAATATATATTAAGATATGTCTCTTCTTTATAAGCATTAAAAACGCTCAAAAACACTGTTTTCATGTTGATATAATTATCTAAACTTTTCAGATCGCGCTCGCGCTCGCATTGTTTAATGAAATAATCTTCCTCATGAACATAGCATAAAAACGCTTTTAATTTAAAAAAAAAATGCACTGTTTTTAAGTTGACATAATCTTAAAATGGGGAAGCATTGTGAGATATGAAACGGCTTTCATCAACGAGGCCCTGCTAGGCCACCTAACAAACAGTTTGTAACGTATTAATTCAGGACTATAACCTAAGATAATGACTTCAAACTTTTTTCTTTTTTAAAACCACGCAACACACACAAGAAAAAAAATGTAGAGAGAGAGAGAGAGAGAAAGAGAAAGAGAGATATCTATGTTTGAATGCGATACTAACTCATAACACATTTATACCCACCTGCAAGACATTATCAAACATGTAAATGGTTTAATCATAAATCAAGAAACTCATACTTCGATGTTGACAGGACTACAACATCGATGTGTTTTTTGTATATCGAAATATAACTTTGAGGCTTAGAGAACAATTTGGCAATACTACATCGCCCTCAAGAAAAAACTCGTAAAAGATCGACAAGGTCTTTGTGTTTTATTTATCAGTGTGGTGAGTTATAAATCAGTGAAGGAAGAAATGTTCATTTGTTTTGAAAGGGCCCCAGCTAGCAAGCTGACATCGGGCCGATGTCGGCATCGTCGGTTTGTTGTCGGCAACGTCGCAGCCGGCAATCCGACGTTGCGCCGACATCGTGGCAATGTTGGCATTATGTCGCAAGTTTTAGCCATAAAGGATATCGGAAAATTTATATCGGGCCGATGTCATTATTACAACATTAATACGACATCTAGTGTACGACATTGCGACAATGTCATGTCGACTTGAGCTCTCACTTGATGTAAGTGAATATGTTGTGCTCTATACTTTTAGTCTTTCAAACACCACACTATTATGTCTTATTTTTTTTTTTTATACAATGTGTCCTTATTCTTTCATTCATCTTGGTGCTATGTGTGACCTAGGTTCCTACATTTTACCTTTGTTGTTTGAGTTGTAAATTTATTTTGCATATAACTTAAAAAGAAAAATTTAAATGTAGGCTGAAATTGCGGTGTTTAACAATTAAAAAGTCACATTAAATTACCCATTGGAACGTGTATCATCATGTCTGAATTCAAAATAACACAGTGCCGTTAGATGTTTACTATTGCTAAATTGATATAAATCTGATTGTAATAAAATAAAATTTTTAAAAAATAGTCATTATCCTTGATCTTTGGAACCGACGGATGTGAAAATAATAGCAGAAGGGGCAAGTGCAAAACTCTTATTGGTTTTTATTAGTCTTATACGATCTTATTGACCAAATATGTTTTATTCATTTCGATTGAGATGCTCATGTGCAACTGAATGGACTTGTCCAAGTTCAATTTTTACTATCTCTGGTTTGTGATCACGCACAAGACGTGTAGGTAGGAATAAAATCTTTACTTAAGATGTTAAAATGCAGTTAATATTATTTCTGGCATCTAGTAAACTGGTTGTAATCTTTAAAGTATATTAACTCATACCAAGTTGTTACATTAATCTTCCGTAATACTTTTTGTTTGTATGTAAATTCATCTTGTGTAATCACCCATTGTAAAACAACCATTTATAGTGACAATTCACTTTGGAATACGCCTATATTAACTACTGTGATAATATGTTTTTTTATTAATATTGTTTTGTGTTCATACATTTCAGATTGTTAGGTTAATAAATAAAGGAGATAGCCACCACAATGGGGCTAAATCACAAAGGTGCAAAACTGAATACATTGAGACTCAGTATATGTTAAATTAAGCTTTCAAGAGTTAGTTAAAAATGTGAGGTATTACCTGTATGGTAATGTAGTACAAAGGATTACGAGTTGATGATGCGTGTGAACGTATGCAAAACTGACACAATTCGTGTAAAGCTGCCTATACGGTGGTCACAACACTCTCTACGCATGTTACACGTAAAAAGTGTCAGGTCCTAACATGTACCTTTGAGTTGTTGTTATTTAGTCACCTCAAAGTGGGAAGACAGACACGAAATTTCCATATATTTTTTTTGTTTTTCTAATACAAATCCCATCCAAATGTATTTTTAATTAACTCATGTGTGAAAGTGAGATAAGTCGTTTTATACATTAGGGTTGGAGGAATAAGGTTAGTCTGCCAGCTAGAGAAGAGAAGAAAAAGAAGAAAAGGGTTTTAAAAGGCAATTTGGAATTCATGAATTCTTAAATGCAAGATTCGAGTATGCAAGACTATTTTTCGATTGCGCTTCGTGCTTTGCATTAATTAGATATTTGAAAGGAAAAAAAAAAGATAAACTACGTGTATGTACGGACCGCAAATCATCCAGGTCGTGGGAACATGTATATATGCCACTAGCACATAAAACTAAAACAAATCGTGTCAGCAAAACTGGAGGTAGACCGGGGGGGGGGGCGCAAAGTCAACAATTGCGGGCGCACTTTGACCCTGTACGCCACTGCCCTGAGCCACCCGGTGCGAATTCTCGCCCAGTACATCCATCATTATACGAAATTATGTTTGATGGACAAAAAATCGAAGTTGAATCTTTGTATTACAAAAAATCATAAATTTCATAATTCACAATTAGCTTTGTATTCCTTTCTTCTCATAAAGGATTACAAGTTTAAGGTCTCTTAAATAAACCATTCAGTTTAATATTGAGCACTATACTATTAGCAAGTTTAATCTATACACTTCTACAGACTGAACTTGACTCACATGTATGATGTTAATTGCGTTGTTACGTTGTTTATTGTTTTATGTAATTATGTTTATTTGTTTATATCGTATAATGTTAACAGGGCCCCCGAAAAACCATGTTATCCACTGACGGGGCTACCCTGTATGAATAAAACAGAATAAATAATAAATGAAATTACGTAAATGAAACACTTTGCACAATATTTTGAATCTAGGCGATTACAGGGCTATTTATTCTAGCGTTAATTTGGTACTCTTCTTTTAATGCTATTTATTTGAAAGACAACACAATTAGTTTTCATTATCTATTGCTCCCTTTTGCAAAAAAAAATTTTCACATATGGCTTTTATTGCAAAATCTTTGTTTTAGTATGAAAGTTTTCTCCTTTTTCCACCACGAAGGGGACTTCTAGAATGCTGAAATATGGAAGCACATTTCCCACTTTGATCCCTGGTGCTGCCGCCCCTCATGTTAGATTGATGCTAAGAGTTGATGTTATGATGATGATTTTACAGACGGATAGTTGACGAGGAGAGCTGGAACATAAATTTTACCGGCCTATTTGATCATTTAACTAGATTATATTAAGACAAATCTGCACTATTGAATTACAGATCAATGGGAACTTTAAGCCCGTCTTTAAAACAGACCCCTTTTAGTCGTTTAAACATAAAGTTTAATTTATGAAGTAGAAAATCTTAATATAAAACCAGACAAAGATATTCCCACCTTACCTCAAGATACTACTTGCAAAAAACTTTATTATCATAATTTTATTAGTATACGATGTAATTTTGTATAAAATTAATCAATAGTATTAATTTCCGGAGGGGGGGGGGGGGTTCTTTGTAATTTCTAACTAGTTTTGTAATTATATATAATACTTTAATACTTTTTTATGGTATTCAATAACTATTAATGATTACAATTTCTTACTTGTACTTTCTTGAGGAAAAAATGAAAAAGACAAAATTGCTTCTAATGAGACGTTTCTATTTATTCCAAAAAATTGTCTCAATTTCTATTTCATAAAATATCTTAAGTTCGAAATAGGTTTGATGTTTATTTACACAGTTTATATATTATATATATATATATATATATATATATATATAATCATTAATAAGATTGGCAGTATAATATGACACTTAATTTTAAACGGTTTGTTAATCATTATGAATTGCCTTTTAGCAAAAATTCAGGAATATGCAGTCAAGATCATTGTAATTTGTTTTTTTATGAGGCTATTAGTTACTTGCATGAATTATTCTGTACATAAATTTGTTTTACACCTTAACGAACACCTGCGGGCTGGGAGTTTACATTATTCAAATAAGTCAGATCTAAAAAAGCAAAACGTGAAAAGTTCATCAAATCGGATGATAAAAGCAAGTTATGATTTTTAGGTTTGATTTTTAAATGAAACAGTTCTCAAATTGGCAACCTGATGATGGTCACAGTCCCCCACTTTCTATTTTATTGTATGTAAAATACCAATTATTCAATATTTTCAGCCTCAAGGACATAAAACATGGATTATCCTTATGGAATTGTTTCAAGGTCACAAGTTGATTTCACATATGTTCAGTATGAGTGATATATTTTGTTACGCAATGAATAAAAAATGAGGTAAGCAGGATTTCATATAATTAAAAATATTACAAAAAGTTACCGGGACTATGACATTCGTCAGTGTTGCTCATTTTGAATATTCAAATATTCACGAGACCTGTTCATGAGACCTGCCAGAACTGTTTTCACAAAAAAGTGATATTCTCTGTTCCTGTTAAACACTGTTGTCATTAAAGTGGATATTTTTTCTGCTCAAGCGACGTTATGTTGCACCGTTATTAATTTCTTGATGTGTTTGTCACCGCTTTCATTTTTCTGGGAGTCCTGGGTTATATCTTGGACGTCCCCTAACCCTTCCCGGGCGTTTTCTTCAAAAGTTTGTCACCCCAGAGGATGGCCATTTTCGTCATTTCTTTAATTTTTTGGGGCCCATTTTTTCACGCCGACCAACAGGCCCCCTCACTCCTACCCAAGAAACAGTCTGAGGTGGAGATTTTGTATGTTCTTTTAAATTAAATCTAGTCATTGGTTACAGGCTCGACTCTTTATGTCTAGGGAGGGTGCAAAATTTATTTTGATTGGGGTTTAACATTCATTTATTATTTCACCATGGAAATTCTATCTTCCTAAATTTGTATTTGTAAAATCTCAACCAAACATAATCAAATGAAAATTTTTCAATAATGACTATTTACAGCCTTTTCATTTCAAGGCTAAACAAAATTTAAGGGGAAAATGATGATTATTTAAGGGTTTTTAAAGGTGGGTTTCATTTTTTTGGTTTTCAGCATAAGGATGGAATAAAAATATTCGAATTTTCAACAATCTGTTTTCTACTTCAACCCCTCTCCTACACAAGGGAGACCCTTGGCCTGTCCCCAGAAATATGATTTAACTTAAAGAATATATAAAACAGTACATTTCAGTCGCTTTTCCGGGAGGTAAGACTGAGGGGGCTGCGGCCGGCGGAAAACAAAAAATGGCCCCAAAATTGAGAAAAAAAATGACAAAATGGGCCCCACGGGGGTTGACCAAGACTTTTTGGAAAAAGGTCCACGTGAAGGGTTAGGGGAAAATGTCCAAGATATAGCCAGGGTTCAAAAGTTAAAAGCAGGGACAAACATATTCAGAAATTAAAGTCAAAGCCAAAATCATGTCTTCTATAAGCGGAAAAAAATATTCCACCTTTTATGACGGACCAGTGTACAAATTTTACCTTGTATTACGTGTATTTTTAATATTCAACTTATTTGAACTATCAATGTATAATTATTCAATTTATTCTTTTGTAATGCATCGCAATTCGGCTTTGCCCCAATGAGTGTTTTGTTTTTTTATCAATAACCATTTATCTATCGTTTCTACTTCCATCTAAGACACTGGGCGAGTTGTGTGCAGGATAAAAAGTGGTGTTTATTTAACTTTCTATAAAAAATCGAATAGTTGTAAGATGGTTCAACTTTCTAACACCCCAAATTGTTATGTTTCATTTAGAAGTAGTCAGTTGTCTATTACTTAGTATAAGCCGAAACAAAAAATATTTAGATAGACAATTAATTTATTCATTTTGTCGTCCAACCAGTTAGAAACCATTCAAAGTTGGTAGAAACCACACGCAACTTGCTGTGTGGTAAATATTGGAACAGCAGCCCATAAAGATTGGGCTCCCGGGCGGGATTCGAACCCACGACCTGTGGATTTGCTAGACACCGTTCATAACCGCTAGACCACCAGAGTGCCCAAAAATATTTTTTGTTTTATTTTCTTGTTCAAAAATTACATACTTTGGTTTTCCAATTCTATTATATATGAAATGGCAAAAAATCTTTAAAAGTTAATTTTTCTATTTCCCTTAAAACACTGCTTTATTTACCATTGTTTGTGATATTTTTGAAATAATAACTTTTTTTATATAGGCGATTGGCGTACATTGGAAACCGTTAAATCAGGAGACGTTTTCTTCACCTCCCGTGTCTTATACTTTTTATTTATTCATAATGTCTGCAAACGGGAATAGAAAATCTACCGTTCGTCTTAGAACCCTGATTTTACCCATGCAACTCCTATATTTATAATAGACGTATCCGTAGTGCTCTTCAAGATAGCGATTTTCCTGAAACGTTTCTTGTTGATCGCGAAGAATTCTCAGGCTATGTCTGCAGACAATGAATAGGGATGTCTGCAGGGTCAATCAGATTTGCCTAAATAATTAACTTCGGCTTATGCTGACGCGGTGCGTGGCTGAGATTAACATAAATTTCATCGTCCACCCGTTCTGGCCTTGTCTTGTGCTCCAGTGACGCCCCCCATAAAAGTTTTAAAAATTATCCAGAGAACCTGAAATACGGCATTTAAAATATATTATGAGCAGATGAGAGGGGGGGGCAACAAAATATTGCAGGACCTCCGAAACAATTGTTGAGCCCCAGCTCGAATGACAATCTCGCGGACTTCTCCTTTACATTAAGTTATAAAATCGTATCAAATGCGTCAAAAAAAGTCCCAATCGTCCCAAACCGTCTCATGACACGTGAGATACCACCCAGCTAACAATTGGACGTTTTCTTGACGTTTTTAGAACGTTCCAAGTTCTTTTATGGACGTTTGTCAAACGTTGAGAAGCGTCCTTTTGTGGAAAGGTTTTGGACGTTAATAATAACGTTTCACCAAATGGAGCGTTTAGAAACGTTTTCTAAACGTTTAAAAAGCCCAAAAGAGACTTTCGAAAATTTTTTAAAGGCCTGTAGAAAATCTTTGGAACCTTATAAAAGTCCAAAACCTTTACAACTTTCTGATGGACGTCTACGGACGTCCAGTAAACCCTTTTAAAAACCTTTGGAAGTTCCATGAAAACCTTAAAACTTTCCCAAAAACGTTTTGCGGACGTCCAGAAAACCTTTGGAACGCTCAGAAAAGTTTTAGAATTCTGTAGAACGTTTGGAAACCTTATTAAAAGCTTATGTAAACAATTAATGAATAAAAGATGTGTTATTTATTTTGCACCTCAGCTCTTGTGCAAATTTGTGGATATGGACTTAAGAGTGAAGTTCTCCAATCACAAATCATGCTTAAAGGGGCAGTTGAGTTGGATTCATTTGGATTTAACTCTATATATTATCTCCAGTAAATTATGTTTATATTGAAAGTATATCTGTTAATGGTTAGTTAGTTACTGTTTTGTTATGTTAGTACATTCCAATACTGATTAGTGTTTTTCAATCATTTATGTGTGTTTTCAGAACAATATTAACGAAACACCAAAAGCATGAATTAATTATGCTATATATAAAAAAATTAATTAAAACGTTTATTTCCATATGTCTAACGCTTAT
This sequence comes from Paracentrotus lividus, assembly GCA_940671915.1. NCBI lineage: Eukaryota > Metazoa > Echinodermata > Echinoidea > Camarodonta > Echinidae > Paracentrotus > Paracentrotus lividus. Next base: position 40,857,223 of record CALNVZ010003425.1, on the reverse strand, counting down.
ACAAATTAACTCATATTGACCATAAAGTCCCTATTTGGACGTTTTAAAAATCGTTCATAAAACGTTCAAATAAATATGTCTCGTTATAAGTTCTAAATAACGTTTGTGAACGTTTTGAAAAATACGTTCCATTTTGTAAGTCCAAGAACTTTAAAAACGTTCTTTTTAGAACACATTTTTTGGAACCATAAAGTCCAACTTGGACGTATATGAAACGTTTCTAAACTTCATTTCAGACGAGACTACGGGACCTGAATAAAACGTGTTTAAAAGACGTTCTTGAAAACGTTTGGTTTTGTTGGGGTAACCTGTATTATTTCAAATGTACTTCTCTTTTGGATGAAAAAAGCCATTCTTCCAAACAGGGTATTCCGTCTTGTAAGGAAATAAAAAAGAAACTTGATTGTGTTTAAAAATTATAACAAACTATGTTTCCGAATAGTGTTGTTAATCATTTGGTCTAAATTTAGTCCATTTAAATTGAACTGCAGGTATTAATCAATAAGTTGACGACACATCAAGCTATATGGTCTCTTACAGAAAGGCTTTCTTTAAAGTTTTTGAAGGCAAGTTCTTCACTTTTAGATTCACCAAAAACATGGGTTCGACAACACTTCTCGTTATGAACTATATAACAACATAAGACTTTTAGTAGATTTTAAATCACGTATTTTGCAATACTAAAAGTACGTTACATGACGTCCTTGGTACACAAAACATCGAATAACAAGGAAGTTAGTTTATAAGCCACAGCTGGCAGCGGATTATGCGTTATCAGGGTTATTCACACGACCAATTCGCGTTGCGCTGTCATCATGCATGGTTAAATTCTGACTGCCGTAATATGTGGTCCCCTCGCTCTCTACTCAGCTAGGTACGTGACCTTGCACGAACCTATCAAAAACCGATAATCACAGGCCTGTCGGTCTATAAGCAGAAGTTTCATTTTACAAGCAGTAGAATAAAACCGATGATCATGAGTTTTAATCTGCGCGTGGCTGATAAAACCCTATGATCATGGGTTTTAACTCTGCGTGTGCTCTTGATAAAACCCATTGATCATGGATTTTAATTCTGCGTGCTTCTTGATAAAAACCATGATCATGGGTTTTAACTCTGCGCGTGGCAGTAAAATCCATGATAATGGGTTGCTTAACTCTGCGTTGCTCTTGATAAACCCATGATCATGGGTTTTAACTCTACGTGACTAGATAAAAACCCATGATCATAGGTTTTTAACTCTGGCTGCTCTTGATAAAAACAATGATCATGGTATTTAACTCTGCGTGCTCTCGATAAAACCCATGATCATGGGTTTTAAAACCCTTGATCATGGGTATTTTTCAAATATGCAACAGTTCGCCATTCCATATTTGTGTTTTATTTATCAGTGTGGTAGTTATAAACCAGTGAAGAAGAAATGTCATTTGTTTTTAAAGGGCCTAACATGTCATAATCAAGCATAGTACGAGAGGAATATCACAGTCCCAATTGCAAATGTTCGAGTGGCGGTTAGGCGAGCCGCCCCCCCCCTATGGGAGGCGCAAAAAACAGGATAAAGAGAGAAAAAGAGGAAGAAACAAGAAAGGGGAAATGGAAGGAGAGGGGAAAGAAAGAGAGTGACAGAAGATGAAAAAATTAAACAGTAAGAAAAAATAAAGAGGAAAATAAAAGTAGGTCATAGGTTTCATTTGATATACCAACAATGTTCAGATTGCGCTTCGCGCTGATTTTCTTTTCAATAAGATAGCCTATAATGATTTCCAAACGGATGGACAAAAAGAAAGAATAATGTCTTGTTTTATCGGTTTTAACATATATAGGCCTAAAAGAATGCTTGCCGCTTCGCGCTCATTCTGTTTAATTAGATAATATTCCTCTTGAGGACAGCAAAAAAGTGTTTAAAATGCACTGTTTTCAAGTTGTAATATTAAAAAAAAATAGTTTCATTGTTTAATATATATTAAGATATGTATCTTCTTTATAAGCATTAAAAACGCTCAAAAACACTGTTTTCATGTTGATATAATTATCTAAAATTTTCAGATCGCGCTCGGCGCTCGCATGTTTAATGAAATAATCTTCCTCATGAACATAGCATAAAAACGCTTTTAAATAAATAAAAAAAAAAAGCACTGTTTTCAAGTTGACATAATCTAAAAATGGGGAAGCATTGTGAGATATGAAACGGCTTTCATCAACGAGACCCTGCTAGGCCACCTAACAAACATTTTTGTAACGTATAAATTCAGGAGTATAACCTAAGAATAATGACTTCAAACTTTTTTCTTTTCAAAACCACGCAACACACACAAGAAAAAAAATGTAAGAGAGAGAGAGAGAAAGAGAAAGAGAAAGAGAGATATCTATGTTTGAACATGGAGATTACTATCATAACACATTTATACCCACTGCAAGACATTATCAACTTGTAAATGGTTTAATCATAAATCAAGAAAACTCAGATTCGATGATGACAGGACTACAACATCGATGTGTTTTTTGTATCGAATATAACTTTGAGGCTTAGAAAACAATTTGGCAATACTACATCGCCCTCAAGAATAAAACTCGTAAAAGATCGACAAGGTCTTTGTGTTTATTTATCAGTGTTGTGAGTTATAAACCAGTTAAGCAAGAAATGTTCATTTGTTTTTTAAAGGGCCTAACAAGTCATAATCAATAATAGTACGAGAGGAATATCACAGTCCGAATTCGCAATGCTCGAGTGGCGGATTTAGGCGAGCCGCCCCCCCCTCCCCCTATGAAAGGCGCAAAAAAACAGGGATAAAGAAGAAAAAAAGAGGACAACAAGAAGGGGAAAACGGAAGGAGAAGGGGGAAATAGAGAGTGACAGGAGATGAAAAATTAAAACAGTAAGAAAAAAATAAAGAGGAAAATAAAAGTAGGTCATAGGGTTTCAATTTTGATATACCAACAATGTTCAGATGCGCTTCGCGCTCGATTTCTTTTTCAATAAGATAGGCCTATAATGATTTCCAAACGGATGACAAAAAAGAATAATGTCTTGTTTATCAGGTTTTAATATATAGGCCTAAAAGAATGCTTGCGCTTCGCGCTCATTCTGTTTAATTAGATAATTATCCTCTTGAGGACAGCAAAAAAAAGTGTTTAAAATGCACTGTTTTCAAGTTGTAATATTTAAAAAAAATAGCTTTCATTGTTTAATATATATTAAGATATGTATCTTCTTTATAAGCATTTAAAAACGCTCAAAAACACTGTTTTCATGTGATATAATTATCTAACATTTTCAGATCGCGCTCGCGCTCGCATTGTTAATGAAATAATCTTCCTCATGAACATAGCATTAAAAACGCTTTTAAATAAAATAAAAAAAAAAAGCACTGTTTCAAGTGAATAATCTTAAAATGGGGAAGCATTGTGAGATATGAAACGGCTTTCATCAACGAGACCCTGCTAGGCCACCTAACAAACATTTTGTAACGTATTCATTCAGGACTATAAACCTAAGATAATGACTTCAAACTTTTTTCTTTTTTAAAACCACGCAACACACACAAGAAAAAAATGTAGAGAGAGAGAGAGAAAGAGAAAGAGAAAGAGAGATATCTATGTTTGAACATGGAGATACTAACTCATAACACATTTATACCCACCTGCAAGACATTATCAAACTGTAAATGGTTAATCATAAATCAAGAAACTTCAGACTTCGATGTGACAGGACTACAAACATCCGATGTGTTTTTGTATATCGAAATATAACTTTGAGGCTTAGAAAACAATTTGGCAATACTACATCGCCCTCAAGAAAAAACTCGTAAAAGATCGACAAGGTTCTTTGTGTTTTATTTATCAGTGTGGTGATTATATTAAACCAGTGAAGGAGAAATGTTCATTTGTTTGAAAGGGCCAAACATGTCATAATCAAGCATAGTACGAGAGGAATATCACAGTCCCAATTTGCAAATGTTCGAGTGGCGGATTTAGGCGAGCCGCCCCCCCCCCCCTATGGGAGGCGCAAAAAAAAAAACAGGGATAAAAGAAGAAAAAGAGGACAACAAGAAGGGAAAATGGAAGGAGAAGGGAAAAAAAAGAGAGTGACAGAAGATGAAAAATTAAAACAGTAAGAAAAAAATAAAGAGGAAATAAAGTAGGTCATAGGGTTTCAATTTGATTACCAACAATGTTCAGATTGCGCTTCGCGCTCGATTTCCTTTTCAATAAGATAGGCCTATATGATTTCCAAACGGATGGCAAAAAAAGAAATAGGCTAATGTCTTGTTTTCAGGTTTAACATATATAGGCCTAAAAGAATGCTTGCGCTTCGCGCTCGTTCTGTTTTAATTAGATAATTATCCTCTTGAGTACAGCAAAAAAAAAGTGTTTAAAATGCACTGTGTTCAAGTTGTAATATTAAAAAAAAAATAGCTTTTATTGTTTAATATATATAAGATATGTCTCTTCTTTATAAGCATTAAAAACGCTCAAAAACACTGTTTTCATGTTGATATAATTATCTAAACTTTTCAGATCGCGCTCGCGCTCGCATTGTTTTAATGAAATAATCTTCCTCATGAACATAGCATTAAAAACGCTTTTAATTTAAAAAAAAAATGCACTGTTTTTAAGTTGACATAATCTTAAAATGGGGAAGCATTGTGAGATATGAAACGGCTTTCATCAACGAGGCCCTGCTAGGCCACCTAACAAACAGTTTGTAACGTATTAATTCAGGACTATAACCTAAGATAATGACTTCAAACTTTTTCTTTTTTAAAACCACGCAACACACACAAGAAAAAAAATGTAAGAGAGAGAGAGAGAGAAAGAGAAGAGAATATCTATGTTTGAATGCGATACTAACTCATAACACATTTATATACCCACCTGCAAGACATTATCAAACATGTAAATGGTTTAATCATAAATCAAGAAACTCATACTTCGATGTTGACAGGACTACAACATCGATGTGTTTTTTGTATATCGAAATATAACTTTGAGGCTTAGAGAACAATTTTGGCAATACTACATCGCCCTCAAGAAAAAACTCGTAAAAGATCGACAAGTCTTTGTTTTTTATTTATCAGTGTGGTGAGTTATAAATCAGTGAAGGAAGAAATGTCATTTGTTTTGAAAGGGCCCCAGCTAGCAAGCTGACATCGGGCCGATGTCGGCATCGTCGGTTTGTTGTCGGCAACGTCGCAGCGCGGCAATCGACGTGCGCCGACATCGTGGCAATGTTGGCATTATGTCGCAAGTTTTAGCCATAAAGGTATCGGAAAAATTATATCGGCCGATGTCATTATTACAACATTAATCGACATCTAGTGTACGACATTGCGACAATGTCATGTCGATTGTCGCAGGTTTTACAAATTAAGAGTTGGTAATTTGTCGGAAAGAGATGTTGGCCCAATGTCAATTTTCAACATAAATAAGATATCAAGAAATACGATTCGGATAATATCTGTCGTGTCATAACGAATACACAGTAAACAAGCAAGTCCGTTAATGATCGAGGATTGACGTCGGGCCGATG
>CALNVZ010003425.1:40824605-40851668 GCA_940671915.1 Paracentrotus lividus | reverse complement strand
CATGTGTCGCAGGTTTTACAAAATTAAAGAGTTGGTAATTTGTCGGAAAGAGATGTTGGCCCAATGTCAATTTTTCAACATAAATAAGATATCAAGAAATACGATGTCGGAATAATATCGTGTCGATGTCATAACGAATACAGTAAACAAGTCGGTTAATGATCGAGGATTGACGTCGGGCCGATTCAGCATTAAATGCTTTATTCGGCATCGGATATACGACATCGCACCAATGTCGGATTGGTGTCGCAATTAGTCAAAACTAAAGAAGTCGGTAATTTGTCGGAAAGAGATGTTGCCAATGTCAATTTTTCAACATAAATAGAATATCAAGAAATACGATGTCGATAATATCGTGTCGATGCCATAACGAATACCAATAAAACAAGTCGGTTAATTGGTTCGAGGATTGACGTCAGAGATCTCTCTTCTTTGATTTCAGCATTAAATGCTTTATTCGGCATCGGATATACGACATCGCACCAATGTCGGATTGGTGTCGCAATTAGTCAAAACTAAAGAAGTCGGTAATTTGTCGGAAAGAGATGTTGGCCCAATGTCAATTTTTCAACATAAATAAGATATCAAGAAATACGATGTCGGAATAATATCGTGTCGATGCCATAACGAATACCAATAAAACAAGTCGGTTAATGGTCGAGGATTGACGTCGGGCCGATGTCGGCATTGTCGGTTTGTTGTCGGCAACGTCGCAGCCGGCAATTCGACGTCGCGCCAACATCGTGGCAATGTTGGCATTATGTCGCAAGATTTAGCCATAAAGGATATCGGAAAATTTATATCGGTCAGATGTCATTATTACAACATTAATACGACATCTATATAGTGTACGCCATTGCGACAATGTCATGTCGATGTCGCAGGTTTTACAAAATTAAAGAGTTGGTAATTTGTCGGAAAGAGATGTTGGCCCAATGTCAATTTTTCAACATAAATAAGATATCAAGAAATACGATGTCGGAATAATATCGTGTCGATGTCATAACGAATACAGTAAAACAAGTCGGTTAATGATCGAGGATTGACGTCAGGCCGATTTCAGCATTAAACATGTTAATTGCTTAATTCGGCATCGGATATACGACATCGCACCAATGTCGGATTGGTGTCGCAATTAGTCAAAACTAAAGAAGTCGGTAAATGGTCAGAAAAGCGATGCCGGCCCAATGTCATTATTTCGACATGAAGATGAAAACTCTAAATACGACGTCGGATTGATGTCGCGCTTATGTCGTAACCAACGCCAGTATTAAGACGGTAAATGGTTGAAGATTGATGTCGGGCTAATGTCACTATCACAATATTAATACGGCCGCGGATATACGACATCGCACCGATGTCGGATTGGTGTCGCAATTATTTAAGATTAAAGAAGTCGGTAAATAGTCAGAAAAATGATGTCGGCCCTATGTAATTATTTTGACATAAATATAACATCTTTGAATACAACGTCGGCGCGGGTTGATGCCGTCCCCATCTCGCAACTATAATGTCGGGAAAGGTTGAAGATTGATGTCGGGCTGATTTCAATAGTACAATATTAATACGACATCGAGCAAGTCGGTATATCACGTATATTTTCAACAAAAAAAAAAAGATGTAGGCCTAATGTCATAATTTCGATATAAATACGACGTCGGATTAATATAAAGCCCATGCATATAGCAACTAATGCCAGTAAAAGAGGTCGTGACGTGGTTTGAAATTGATGTCGGGTCGATGTTAATATTACAACAGTACCACATCGATGTCTTACAGATGTCGAAATTGGTCGCAAATAAAGAGGTTGGTAAATGGTTTGCAAAAAAAAAAGGATGTTGGCCCAATGTCACTTTTTCGACAAATATATGACACATCTAAATTTGATGTCAGATTAATGTCGCGCCGATGTCAAAACTGATGCTATTAAAAGAAATTGTAAAACGGTTGAAATTTGATGTCGGGCCGAGCTAAATTTTACAACATTAATACGGAATCTATAAAATATCGCGCAAATGTCATATCAAAGTCGCAATTGGTCGCAAATAAATATGTCGGTAAATGGCTTGAAAAAAAGATGTTGACCCAATTCCATTTATGCAACATGAATAAGACATCTCAAATTCGACGACGCGCCGATGTCGCAACTGATGCCTGTCACAGAAGCCGGTAAATGGTCGAAAATAAATGACCTCAATGTCATTATTGCCACTTGAACATGACATCTCAAATATACAGCATTCCGTCGATGTCTTAACGATGTCGCACTTTGTTGCAAATAAAATAAGAGTTAATTGGTAAATGGTTTGGGAAAGAATGTCAGCTCAATGTCATTTTTATTCTAAATTTCGACATAAAATATGACATAATTCTGTAAATTTGATGTCGGATTAATGTCGCACCGATGTCGAAACAATGCCATTAAATGAAATCGTAAAGTGGTTGACCATTGTTATCGGGGTCGATGTGGATATTACAATATTAACGGCATCTGTATGACATCGCGCCGATATTAATGTCGACATTGATCGCAACTAAGTATTTGGTACAAACAAAAAAACACATTTTGACCCGATGTCATTATTGCAACATTAAATATAACATATTAAATTCGATATGTCGACTGTATATAGACTCAATTATGACATTCGCAAGTTATCTATTTGGTTTAATCTTTACATCATGTAAATACTTGGGGTCCCTATACAGAAATTTTCGACAACAAATGCAAACATGATTGTAGTGAAATATTACAATAATAAAATAGTCATATACAAAGGCTTATTTATGTCGCAATATCAGGGAGAGTAATGTCTATATTAATTAAAATAATAGTGATGTCTATTTCTTGAAATAGATACGGTGTTGTTGAAAGTTGTTGTTTCTTGTGAACCTCCAGGACATTTTATTTAGGATAATCAACCGCATCGTATCATGAATCCGTATCTAACAAAATAGTGATTTTAGCCAGTGGAATTTACAAGTCCAAAAGTTTCAAAATAGTAGGGTAGGGGATTCGCCCACATCCTATGATAAGCCCTTTAAACTAGCACCACTTTAAAATTCCAATCCTACAGGCCTTTATCATGATTGTAAAATACTCGTTTGTGCAACTTGAAAAATAATGACGTCGGCCGAACGTCGGGCCGACGTCGGATGGCTCTCATGAATATTTATGAGCATATTCATAATCGATCATAAGCAATCTTAAAGACGAAATTGTGGACTTAAAAGATGAAATTCTATTTTTAAGTTACATGCAGCGACGTTTGTTTGAAGTATGATGGAGATTATGTTTACATAATTATCTTGTTGTGTTCTAGATGATTTAAAAGTATAGATATGACGTAACTAGGAATTAAAATGTAATTAAAACTATATTAACCGTCGTTTTAACGGGACCACAATTTTGGGTGTACATATATCAAGAATCGCATGCCACTATTAGTTGATAGGTTTAGGATAGGATATTGTTAGGATAGGGATTATCTTAGGACAAAATATAAGGTTAATATAAGAAACCATTTCTGGAAAACTACCTTCGAATGGCCACATGCGATTTGATAATTTCTTTTTCAAAATTTTTATGTCGGTCTAACGTCGGATTTCGATGTTGTTCCGATGACAAAAATTGACATCGAGACGATGTTGGGATGGCGGACATTTTGATGCCGAGCCGACATCGAAATTTGACATCATTCTGACCCCCAATAATGACATTGGTCTGACATCGGAAAATGATGTTGACCCGGCATCATAAATTGACATCGCTGCGATATGAGTTTGGCGGACATTTTGAGGTCGCACCAACGTCAAAATTTGACATCACACCGACGTCACAAAATAACATTGGCTCGACATTGAAAAATGATGTTGACCCGGCATCATAAATTGACATTGCTGCGATATGAGTTTGGCGGACATTTTGAGGTCGCACCAACGTCAAAAACAGACATTGATCCGATGTAACGTCCGACGTTGTCCGACATTGGCCGAACGTCAGCCCGACGTCGTTCTGCTAGCTGGGGCCTAACATGTCATAATCAAGCATAGTACGAGAGGAATATCACAGTCCCAATTTGCAAATGTTCGAGTGGCGGATTTAGGCGAGCCGCCCCCCCCCCCTATGGGAGGCGCAAAAAACAGGGATAAAGAAGAGAAAAAGAGGACAACAAGAAGGGGAAAATGGAAGGAGAAGGGAAAAAAAAGAGAGTGACAGAAGATGAAAAATTAAAACAGTAAGAAAAAAATAAAGAGGAAAATGAAAGTAGGTCATAGGGTTTTCAATTTGATATACCAACAATGTTCAGATTGCGCTTCGCGCTCGATTTCTTTTTCAATAAGATAGGCCTATAATGATTTCCAAACGGATGACAAAAAGAAAGAATAATGTCTTGTTTTCAGGTTTAACATACAGTGGTGGCCAAAATTATTAGAACACCTGAACCTACACAAAGTCTATGGGATTATCAATGCCCTAGTTCATTTGCCGACATCAGATTACGGATATCTTTTGTGTGCCATGAGCTTTCATGACTTTTTAGCATAGGGTCTTACGTATATGTTGATACCAAATTTATATAGTTTCGTCCATCTGGTAATGCGCAGCATAAAAATAGTTGCGCTATGCGCTTTTGGTTTCACCATTGACTTGTGTATTAAACATGTAGTCCAAATGCAAAAAAAAGTAAAATGCCAATTACATATGCCGATTGCACAAAAAGTATTTGAGGTAGAAGTATAAAACTTAGCAGGCCTATTTATTCTAATATATTTCAAATACATTGTAAATTTCAGCAAATTTGGTCTAATGGGGAGGGTGGATTAACCCCACCCTTCGTTGTTAGATGACCAAAATAACCATGCCTATTGAAGGTTAAGACTATTTTTTTTTTTTATTATTTAATGAAGACACTCCTTGTAAATGTATATCTTTTAAAAGGAAATTTCATGAGCAATTCAAATATGTTGAAATATTAAGGGTCATTGGAACAATGGACTTAAATAGGGGCACTGAATTAAAAATTTGGGGCCCTTCAAAAATAATTACAAAAAATCCCAAATAAGATGTAACTACTTCACCCTGTGTTGTTATAAATGCCATTTCTGACATCCTCAGGAAATTTCCTTTCAGAATATATATATACTTTTGTAGGGAGAGGCTTGAATATCGATGTTTTAGGATAGATGTATGGAATGGCATTTGTCGCGTTCTGATTGGACGAGAGCGTACATCGATATGAATTTCACGTACATAGATACATGTTATCGATGTTTTATATATCGAAAGATTATGATATCAAAGGCACGCCATAGTCTTGTTGACAATCAAAGACATTAATGCAGTTGTGTGCGGGCTAGGTTGGTGAAGGGCTCGGGGCCTGGAGCCCACAAAAATTCCAAAGCAAAGATTGTGGTTTTGTTTTCTATCGCAGTTATTTAACAAAGCATGTAAAATGTATCTTCTAAATGGATACTAAATTTCCGGCAGGCGCTTCGCTCTCGCTGATACTAAATAGGATCTACAGGGCGTCCCGAAAAGAACTATACACTTTTGAAATGGCTGCCAAATGAAAAATATTTCATTTTAGGTAATGAAATTTACATGTATGGAAAGCTCATTATCCCAACTTTCATATGACACCAAAAAGTCTGAAAATAAGTCATGCATGAATGAGCAGCATTCACTTTTGTAAAGGGTATGGAAATTAGGGTGCGCAGGAATTGCCCTACCAAGTTGTATGAGGAAAGTCATTTGAAGCTTATGGAATTGAGGATGATACGCAGAATTACTGATCAATTATGATGAGTTGGGGTTTGCTAAGTGAAATTTGTGGAATTGGGGATTACAATTTCATGCATGAGTGAACAGGAATATGTATTTCCTATTGTTGCATTGTAACTTTCCAAGGTATATTTAGTGAGGTCCTTCAGTGGTGTGTTTAATCTTTTCTCTCTCTCTCTCTCTCTCTCTCTCTCTCTCTTCTTTTTCTCTCCCTTCCTGTTTCTCTCTCTTCTTTTTCTCTCCCTTCCTGTTTCTCTCTCTCTCTCTCTCTCTCTCTCTCTCTCACTCTTTGTCTTCATCCCTCTATCCCTCTCTCTTCTTTCTTCCTCTCCCTGTCTCCCCCTCTCTCTCTATCTTTCTCTCTCTTTTTGCATGGGTGTGTTTTTGAACATTCATATTCATTGGTTTCTACTCCAAATATTCTGACAACCTTCCTGCATCCCGGTCTACTCACATTTACCCAAATTGGGATGGTTGATGACAATCTATCAATCTATCAATCAATCAGTCACATAAATTAGACAATCGACACCCAGCTAGTAATCATTTAATAAGCAGTGTACCAGTCTCAAAATGTTTCAACTAATCAATCAAGCATTACATCATCTTCATAGTTATTTCAATCACCCTGTCCAATAAATCAATCAACTCAATTGATCAACCAACCAACTATTCAGTCATTTTAGCAATTAGGACTTTTGTAAAGGAATATGGTACAGTGTAACACAAATTTGTGAAATTAACATGTCAGTCTTTATTTTCAGTTGAATTTTGTTCTTGTCGATTTTACACTTGTTTCATCCATCCTGTAACAAAACAAAAAGGAGGAAAACAAATCTGATAATGCAAAATTAAAATAAAAGTCTGTACGTTCAATGCTCAACGTGTCCTCCTCCTCTTTCGATGCACAACCTGTTTGTTGAAGAAAAAAATGCCACTCATGTTGGACATTCAGACAATACAAAAGATCATGAAAACGATCATCAAAAGGGATCAAAAATCTTACCCTGCATCTCACTTGTTCTGCACCCCATCCTGACTACCACTAACACACCACTGAAGACAACTTCAATAATAGGAAATACATATTCCTGTTCACTCATGCATGAAAATCATAATCCCCAATTCTACAAATTTCACTTAGCAAACCCCAACTCATCATAATTGATCAGTAATTCTGCATATCATCCTCAATTCCATAAGTTCCAAATGACTTTCCTCATACAAATTGGTAGGGCAATTCCTGCGCACCCCAATTTCCTTACCCTTTACAAAAGTGAACGCTGCTCATTCATGCATGACTTATTTTCAAACTTTTTGGTGTCATATGAAAGTTGGGATAATGAGCTTTCCATACATGTAAATTTCACTACCTAAAATGAAATATTTTTCATTTGGCAGCCATTTCAAAAGTGTATAGTTCTTTTCGGGACGCCCTGTATACTGAATAATATCTCCCATTTTCAGCTAAAGAATTTCGGTTCGCGCTTCGCGCTCGCATTACTTTTTTTCCATTTCTAAACTGAACATGAATCAAGGCAGCCATTATGATTCTTAAAAACATACATTCAAAGACAAATTTTCTTCGTATCCCCTCCCTCTCCAAATACATTTCTTTTTAGATTTATGCCTCTGATATAAAGTGTCCCCCTTTTCAGAAAAAGTGCCCTTTTTTATCGAGACCCTACTTTAAAATCCGTTCCGCCGCCTCTACTATATATTTTTTGTTTTTTTGTTGTTTTTTTTTTCGCACTCATGGATACTATATAGGACCTTTAATGCACAAACATATCCAATTTCAGTCTAAAATTTTCGGCTCGCGCTTCGCGCTCGCTGATACTAAATAGGAACTATAAATTAATTCCAAAATTTTTCAAACAAACTTTAAGCTTAAAATTTTCGGCTCGTGCTTCCCGCTCGCGTTAGTTTTTCCATTACTAAAATGAACAGTTTAATCAAGGCAGCCATAAAGCTAAAAAGCATACATCCAAAGACAAATTCTTCGCACCCCTCCCTCTCAAATCCGTTCCACCGCCTCTGCTATATGGGTATTAAAAACGTTCCTTGTGTAACTAGTGCTTGTGTATGTCTAACAAGATCGCGACAAGTTGGCAAATTATTTCGCTCACCCCCCCCCCCCCCCCCCCCTCCTCGACACGGATTTATGACGCGGTGAATAAAGCTTTCAATAAGATTACTAATCAGATTGATGTTCACGAAGGAAAACTTTTGGATATACAATGCAAACTTGATGCAAAAGAAAATGAGTTAGCGTCCCTATTAGTGGGGCCACGTATGTAGTTTTGTTTGCAAGTCATGTTAATGTTTGGCAACATCTATAAATATGTTCTACTTGATCACACGAATCAGAAAATATATGTCGCCAATTTTTTTATTCACCTTTTATGACCTGAAATGGCGGTCAAAGGTCAGGCTACATTAACATAAACATAATTTTCTTCAATTTGTGTCAAACTTGTTATCAAATTGTAGGTAATGATATAACTAGCAATTAAGTCTATTAACATTTTTTCACCCGACCAACCAGTTTTGAGCAATATGCAAATTAGTTTATTTATGCATAATTCAATTATTATAGGGGAAGTCCAAGCTATTTTGCGCGGTAACAAACGGGACATTTAGAGACAAAAATAGGGCTTGTTTGAAAAATCTTAAATGAAATCTCAATCCTTTGGTATATTCCTGAAGGTACTAATAATGTTCAACAAAAACATAAAAAAATAGTTGTAATAACCAATTCATAATTAATTTATGATCATTTATTCGTCGGTAACAAAAGGGACCGCAAAAAAAATGGTGTTTTCAAATTTTGACTTTGTTCACATTTAACTCTGAATTAAAAAAAGTACATCTAAATTTGCAGAGTCATATCCTCTTAAACATGTAATAAACATTGTAAGGACATATTTTAACGTTAATACAACTTCGAGTTTTCTGGCAAAGTTCAAGTTTTAGAAAATCTGTCCAGTATTACACACGGGACAATTATTCCCTGTAATATTTTTTATTAAACAATTGGTGTAGCCAAGGCGTAGCAACATCTTTTGTTAAAAAATATCTCTGATAAAACAAAAGAAACATAATAGAAAACACAAAAGTAACAAAAAACTTATTTTGTTTCATTTCTAAAGGTGGGAGGGTGGGTAATAAAAATGTATGATTTTACATCAGCTCAGTAACTTTTGTGAGACTATTTCTGAGACCTGAAAAATATAGAAAGCTATGTGCTAGGTTCGTGATATTTTCACCAGAGTTATCCAAGAAAATATAAAAACAGAAAAGATATACTTTTTGGTTGTAATCCTATGACAAACGTCTTTTTTAAATGGTTGAAAATAGCATTTTTAATGCATTTTCTATTTTTTTTTTCATTAATATTTATGGGCCTTGTGACGTCATATGACCTTGAAATGACTTTTTGACCTCATTTTCATTAAGTTCATTTCATACCCTTTATGGTGATGTATGATACATTATATGTACTTTTAAAACCTTACTGACACAGTTGACACAAAAATGGTCAAAAAGTCGAAAATCGCCATCTCGGGAACAAATAGCGTGGACTTGCCCTATATATAATTCAGTTAAGCTTCACGACAATCAGACAAAACATATCCATAGACAATATCAATAGCAACTAATCGAGAATATAACATAGGTCATACTAGCCATACTAGACAAATATTTTTTGGTTGATGGCATCAAGTTGAACATATTCATGTTAGTTACCAACATAGTTAAGCTCATACAACGAATAGGTCAAAGGTCAAAGTTAAAGCAAGAGGTTTTAGCCCAAGAGTTTGGTTTTGGGCCGCATTACTTGGAATATTAAATTTAACACTGTTAACGTGTTCTACTTGATCCTATGAACCAGGAAATGTTCGTTTTCATTGACCTAAAAAAAACGTACTCATAAGACCACAGAACTAAAAAAAAAAGAAAAATAAAAAAAAAATATTATTTTATTGACAGCATTTTAAACAAGTCTTTACACTGAAAGAAAATCACGTCTGATGGATGAAATCGAAAAAGAATAATGGCGATGGTTTTAACGATCATAATGAATCATAAATAGTGGAATATGCAGAGCGGGGCCTATTGACTTCATCCCCACCCCCTTCATTAGCAGGCCCAGGAACATAGTGCAGATGATCATCAAAATACGCCCAAACAAGATCGAGTTAAACATACTCATTTTAAGGTTATTTGGAAAAATGAAAATAATGTCAAAGTTGGAAAGATGGGCAACACAATGACAGGAGGCTTACATTACAAGAATTTTTAACCAGGGCCCTGTTGCGTAATATTAAAGGGATACAGTAACATTGAATGATATTCAAATCACATTTATTCGATTTAGCTTATTTTGCCAACATAATTATAAACACTTAGGTCAGTCTGGTATCTCTTCAAAATTGCAAGCTAATTGCTTGCTTTACCTTCAAGATATCAATGATTTCATACTCAAAATTTATAAACCGACACCGGATGGTTTATAAAACCATGTGCTTTTCCACACACCCATTTCCTGTTGTAAAGTCCCCCGTCTCTAGCGGCCTGGTGCGCCTATCAGCAGGGGGTACTGGTGTTCGGCTGTATGCTTGGCATTGTTTGTTACACTGTTTTAAGGTAATCTGAAACTTTCAGTAGTTTGTTTTTACTGTTGGATCAATATAATTGTATTAATCTTGATATAATTGCTCTTGTTTTTGAAAGCTACTTAATCCCTTTAACGTTGATCAACAGCCAATTAAAATGCGGTATTTCCTGAAAGTTAATGTTTATTAATCACTCTTTATGCAACAGGGCCTAGATCAAATTACCTGGTTCTTGATGAGGTGGAGATGGAAGGTTTAGTGACTGGTCTATAGCTGCCTCAGCATGGCTAGGTAATGGGATCCCACGCTTCCTCAATTCTAGAAAGAAGAAAAAAATTGCATACTCAATACATTTAAGTACCCTCATCTGCTATGTAATGTAACAAAATAAAATGCATGTATTTTTTATATTTTGATTACACGAATAAACAGAATTCCCAAGCAAAAGTAATCTCCTTCGGTATCAATCACTGATTATGAAAACAAGATGGTACGAAACAACTTACCGTTCTCGATGACTTTAGCACTGTTAGCCATATTTTTCTCTCTGAAAATCAACCACAATTTCAGAGCGACGTCTTTTTCTCTACCATGCTTGTCAATAAATCGATGAAGTAAAGATTCGTAAATTGCTTGAGGATGTAAATGGACCAGCCCCATCATTGAAACAATGTCCCCCTGCACTTTACCGAACCCGAGATAAACGCTTAGCTGTGCTGCAGTGATACCAGTGATAGGTTCGGCTATCTTAATCACTAGATAGTCAGTTAGAATGTCATCATCCATGGTGTTCATCGATCCCGCAATCGTTTACTAAGTAAAATGAAACAAGACAACATAACATTCATACGATAGAGAAAATCATTTTATATCTCTATCTTAAATGAAGACTGCTCGATACCCCTAGTCAGTATTCTACCCTGCTCTAACATGTCGAATAATGATCGAATCTGGGTCCCTGACTTCAGGACGGTAGTTAATATATGGGCAAATTAGAGCCGATCTACAGCATCGGCCTCCCGATTTGTAAAATTCGAATTCTGACATATTAAATCCATGCGGATGATAGCCTAAATGAATATATGCATATATATATATATATATATATATATATATATATATATATATATATATATAATATACATATTACATATTACAGTTGTATAACAAAATTACTGAATGAGGCTAATACCTATGCCTTAGCTTAATATCCATAACACATTTTGGATGCTCCATGCCTATACTCAACTCAATTGAATTGCCAAACGACAAGTATTTTTAAAACCATAATGTACAATCTTTCGAAAAAAAAACATATATTTGTCGGCATACTTACGGTTTGAGTGTTAAATAAAGCTTCACAACATTTGATTCAGAGAGCAAATTTCAGGTTGATTCAGCTATATGAATATTTAGTATTGATTCATAAATATGAAAAGATAAACCGACTGCCAAATTACGCCGGACTTTGACCTATATACAAATATCTGTTGTCAATGAAGGCATTACAACTATCTCTGAAAGAAGGGATTTTTTTGTGTGTGTGGATGTGTGTTTGTGTGTGTGTGTGTGTGTGTGTGTGTGTGTGTGTGTATGCGTGTGAGGCTATTATTTCGGAACAAAAGATAGCAATTTTCCATCGTTAAATAACCCCTGAGTGATACCTCTTTCTAACATTAGTTATGTCAAAGCAAATACTAGTGGAGGGAATAAATGCTTTGCATGGCGATAAAAACTGAAATATGACATTGAAAAGAATCATCATACCATTCAATAAGCATAACACTTACAAACTCCTGCAAGTCTGTCAATAATGCTTGATCAGATATTTCTATGTAATATTTTCTAAGTTTGGGATTTTCAGAGAAGACTTAATGTTTATCTGATTATTAGAATGAGCTCAAACAGCGCTGGATTACACTCTATTAGTCGGTATTGTCTATAATTAACCGAACCAAAAAAATCAATAAGGGGAACTCCATCCAACGCTGTCTTATTATTAATATATCAATTCAAGCCTACCGGTCCAAATATTATACATAAATAGTATCGATTTTGTGTGTGTGTGTGTGTGTGTGTGTGTGTGTGTGTGAAAGAGGGTGGGGGTATTCCTGGATCAGGTAACTCGCATTAAATAAAAATCAACTTCACCGTTTAAGATTTACATGACTGATCTTGAAAAAGCCTCTACATAAAGCCCATTTCAACAATTTGTGCAAATGTAAGGGTGCTATCTCACTTCGCGGAAACAAAATTGAGACAGATTTTCCCGCATGGCATTGCACTATAGCTGTCTCCGCGACAGATTTGTGTGTGCTACAGGAGACGGATCTAGTACAATGGCATGCTGGCTAATCCGTCCTTTGTACCACGTAACCTTTTGTTAGTGGTTAGTGGGACAACAGATTTCGTCGCGGAAAAAGAGGAGACAATGCCATGTTGGCAAAACTGTCTCAATTTTGTTTCTGCGAAGTGAGATAGCACCATTATGGGGCGATCACAGTACCATCCGCGGGACCCGGACGGCGTACTGTATCAGTCGTTTTGATAAATTCTGTTTGAGCTGCACGCGATTTTTATTTTCCGAACCGTTTACAAATTAATTACTAAAAATAAGCCTTGAACGTGCACTAATATATCCTAGTTTGGTTCATTTTAATTAAAAATCATGTTGTCGGTATCAGTAATACTAGCCGGGTGGTATGAGGAACAGACTCTCATCCAGAGGACTTGAGTTCGACTCCCAAGAATTTTTTTTTTTTTTTTTTTTTTTAGAAGCACTAAATGGATAGATCTTACATGAATAAATAAACTCCATGCATAAAACCGACAGTTCAGAGACGAATTTTGATCCAAAATATTATTTTCGTTTTGTACACCCATGCATTACACCAATTAGGAGAGAAATTACACTCATTTGAAAGTGATATTGATGGTCCATGTATTGGGAAACGATATGAGATGCTTAGTCCCACATAAACATCTACCAAAGTGGTCTTTCCTGCGACAGCCCCCCCCCCCCGGGGGGCCCTGGCGGGGGCCGAAGGACAGTCGCACGGGAACCGTATTGTAAAAGGTCTGTCAATATTTTATTTGGAGGACTCACTTAAACACACGGGCGGAGCCCGCTCGGATACCGGCTCGGGTCCCATTGGTGACTCCAAGGGTTTTCTACGGCCTACCGGGTTGAGAAAAACGCCGGGAAAATCGAGAGCACACACTTGATCTTCCCGGCTCCCCTATATTTAAAGCATAACTACTGGAAAATGTTCCGATGTGCACATAAAATCGTAAGGGAGTCGGCCGGGAACCGCACGTTAAGTTTAAAGTGTCTTTACCTACTCACCGTACGGACCCCGGAATAGAAGCATTTGGGGAAAGGAGATATGACACAATAGTGGTCTCTATCCAAGTCGCTCTGATGGTAAATCTCGTTCGAAAAAATTTGGAACCGCACTGTAGAGAAATTATCAAAACGACTGATTCTCTCGCCGTACGGGTCCCCGGCCACGAACTGTGATCGAGGCATAAGGTAATTCCATGTGATAAGAATTTCCGTTTTGTTTCATCAAATATAGGGGAGACCGGGGATGGAAGTTACACGGGTCAGTTGTTACAGTTCTCAGTGTGCTAAGTAGGAACAAGAGAGTTCGCGCTAACTGGCATCTACATACAGCCTACACATAGCTGTGATGAACTGCTGGTCGTGAGGTTTCTCCGTTGTTTTAATAAAAAGTAAATCAACAAAAACCATTTTTTACAGTTCAAAGTGATTTTTTGACAAAAATTAAAATCTGTGATAGTTCTTACAACTGAAGGCACATGATGGTAGTCTGGTATTGTGAATATAGTACATGTATGTCACTAATATACCCCTGAGCCATGCCCTGTAATTCTGCCTAATGGCTGTGCTAGAGTTGATTTTATGTGTAAAATCACCCATTAAGTTGGTTGTTACAACAACCTACCCCATGTTGATGTAACAACCTACCCCAATTACATATGTCAAGTAATTTTATTTCAATTTTCAGGTGTTAATATTTTGATATTTCTATTATTACTTTAGGCTATTCTAGAGCTCTACTTGATCTATTGTTAACGAAACCAAGAAACTGGAAAGTTGAAGCAAAAGTATGGTATAAGAGATTTACATATTTTACTCATTGTAACAAATTACCTCGTATGTTTACATATAGTAACAATTTACCCCGTGTGGTGTAACAACTTACCCCGTATATGGGGTAGCTTGTTACAAAAAAATGTCTTCATTAATTAAGCTGTAGTTAATTAGTGTTTACATGTTTTCAAGTTTTATGTGCTTCAGGTTTTAGCCATAACATAATAGGGTAACTACAGACCCAAAATGGAGTGTGTGAGTACTTTCATTAGAATTATCTGGCCCAAAATGTGAATTTTGTAACGTCCATCCCCGGTCTCCCCTACCAGGCAACATGTATTTTTATTTCAAGGTTTCTTTTAAATTTCATGAGCACGGTCCGTCGCTCAAAGTTCTCATTAGAACTTTAATTCTTTGAGAGTTGTTTAAAAGCATAATCAGACAATAGTCAAGTATGTATCTGTATTTGACCTAAGTTGTTTCTAGAGCAATATCGTAGATGTAATTTTCTAGAGGCCCATGAACATTGTTTATTTCTAAACAAACGCATTTTTCCCACTGAAGTTACATTTGATCACTTTTTCATATATATAAATGAAAAATCTTTACATGGTGATCGCTTCTACACAAAAAAGATTGCAGCTGCACCCTTGGGGGATTCCCCAGTCCGCCAACCTAGGGAAGACACAATGCAGTCTAGATATTGGCGCCATTGTGTTTGCTCATCACCTCACTTATTATCAATAGATCACCTACTGTTTTCATTCTTCCTATCTCCTTTTTCTCCGTCCAACTTTGTCTGTATGCGTATTCGATTGTATCTATGTTTTTATTCTTCTCCCTCTTTTGCTTGTTTTCCCATATTACGAATGAATCATATCTCCATATAAATCATCATCATCATCACCACCACCTGTATGTCATCACATTGAGCGAACGCTCGACCCCCCCCCCCGTCGGCAAATTAAAGCTGATTTTAACCTAATATTTTAATGTTAAACAAATCACAAAAAACAAAAACCGTATACTTTTGAAATGAATGACCTTGATATGAACTCGAAATACCTTTTTTAGAACACACTGATACACTGTTGCTCATAAAGGTTGGATATTGTTTGGCTAGTTTGATCCAGCGACCATCATTTGCTCCCGGCTTAAGATTTCTTTGAAATGTTTGTCCCTACTTTCACCTTTTCTGGACCCGGCTATACCTTGTGGACACCCCCAAACATATTCCCGGGGGGAATGAAATTTTAAAACAAAAGTTTGGCAACCCCAGAACCCCCATTTTTGTCATTTTTTTCCTCATTTAGGGCCCCTTTTTGTTTTTACCCGGCCCTGACCAAGGCCCCCCATAATCCCACCCTTCACCCCAAAAGCGTCTTCTGAGGTATTTAATTAAGGGTTTGTATTTTCTTTTGGTTAAATTCTAAGTTTGTTCGATCACAGACTTAGATTTATTGGTCTAGGGAAGTTAAAGGGTACAAAATTACTTCCGATTTGGAGGACGTTCTGGTTGGAAAATGAAATCTATTCATTTTTACAAAATAAAAATCTCTATCTTTCTCAAAAATGAATTGCATAATTCAGCCCAAACATAAATTCACAATGAAATATAGATAATAGTTATCATTTTACAACTATTGTCAATAAGGCCCTTGAAACAAGATTTTGAGGTGGAAAATGACAATAATTAGGCTGTCAATATTGTTTTTCATATCCTTGTTTTGACCATTAAGGTGGATAGAATATTCCATTTTTTTTTTTTACCGATTTCACTTTTCCCTTTCAACCATCCCCTAAGACAAGAATAACGCCTGTAATCTTTAAACCTGGTTTATCATAAGAACAAATAAACAACTCTTTATTTTCAGGACGCTTTTCGAGGGCGGTATGACGGAGGGGGCCTTTGGTCAAGCCGGTTGGGTTAAACAAAAAAGGGGGCCCCAAAAATGTTAACACAAATTGCAAAAGGGCTCACCGCCGTTTTATTTTCATCCCCCGTTGGAATAGGTTGGAGATGTCAACAGTCAAGTAGTGGCCGTATAAGAAGTCGATAGGAGGGTACAAACAATTTCAAGAAATTTAAGCCCGGAGCAAAAACATGTGGCTGGATCACCAAAAAATATCCAACCTTTTATGAACCAATAGTGTATATGAATTTTATTCTGTATTAAAAGAGATTTCAATCATATTTCATATCAAGCACAATCGCATAATTGTACTTTGCATACTAAATACTTTACCTTATTCTGTTCATTTATTATTTGTTTGTGCTTTCTAATTAAAGGACATCCCTTCAAGGTCGTGGTTTAAAAAAAAAAAAAAACGCGAAGCGGCTGAATCTAAAACCAAATCATCCGTAGTGAGAGAGAAAGAGGAGGAAAGTGCGTAATGCATTTTTAATTTCTTTATATCATTTTTTTTTTGTTTCGGTTGTTGTTACAAAACAAATCTTTGTTTTGTAAGACGCCTTTTTAAGGGACATTCCCTGCTTGAAAGAACAACTCATTCACATTGTTGAACACAGTGTAAACACATTATTCACACTGTTGAAATTTGATTTTCACAATGTAAATGCCCCAATTCCTAACATTGTGGCAGCAACTACAATGTGGGAAAAACTAACACATTGCTTCACAATGTGAAAATTGATTTCACAGAGTGTGCAATATACCAGCTCACAGTGTGAAATTTGATTCACAATGTGAAAACGCCCAATTAACATTGTGGAGCAGGACTTCACAATGTGAAACTCACAGTGTGATCAACCATGTGTTTCACATGCTGAAATGAGTGTGTCTTCTCCAGCAGGATTGCACAGTTGTGAAACGAAGTCCATGTCATTTCCACCAATCTTTTGCACAGAGATATTTTGCGTATCATGTATGCCAAAATACCAAAAATAATATAAGGTTCATGGCTTGATTTTTGCCTTACGGGACTTTGAAGTTCTTGCCAATTCTGGATGGGCCATGTAAAATACGCCATAATTCAAGAAATTTGGCCTCTGTTAGACCTCGCGATGCAACAAAACGAGTTTTTTAAAATCGTTCATTTTACTTTGTCAAAACCGTATCAAACTTTATCAAACCTTCCCGATTGTGTTACGAAGTTTTATGCAAAGATGGGGACATTGTTTTTAAACTCCATGGCACATTGTACCTATTTTTGATCCTGCAAGCGCCCTCATGTTGCAAAAATGGTGCGTTAAAAATGGCAAAAAACCATAAATCTTAGAGGCTTCGAATCTACAAGAAAATAAAAAAGTATAGTTTAAGGTGCCACTTTTTTTTAAAAACCATGGACAGTCTCACAAAATTTGCAAAGTTGGTAGCAGGGATCATTCATAAAATATGTACGATACTTTAAAAAAGGGCGGTCCATTGTGCTCGTTTTCGAAACTATCGGCACCCCCGAATTACTCGCAAATCGGCTTGGGAAAGTGACAAAAACGCGCCGAAAATGTCCAGAAAGCGTGAAAATCTACTCTAAATTTACACCCTGATTCAAAATATTGCTCCCAAACATCAAAATCCATGTTATTTCATACCAAATTTGCAAAATTGTAAAGAAATACATACTCAATGCGGTAGAAACATTCAAAAACGGGTCCAAGGTGCTCGTTTCAAGCATCCGGAGCCCCAATAGTTTGCGAATCTGGCTTGAAACCACAAAAAACGCGGCGGAAACGTCTAACAGTTCATGAGGAATCCCACCAATTTACACTTGATTCAAAATCCTTCCTCCAACATTCAAAATCTATGTCAATTTTGTTCAAAATTTGCCAAGTTGTAGAGGAATATAAATATACTAAAAGAGTAGGAACATTTAAAAAAATGGGGTCCATGTGCTTTCGTTTCAAAATATCGGCGCTCTGCTAATAGTGGCGAGTCGACTTGAAAAAACACCGAAAACGCTGCCAAAAATACTCAAAAATGTGAAAACTCTATCCGAATTTTCGACTTATTCAAAATCCTGCCTCCCAAATCCATCTCTAGAATGACACGAACATCTGCCACCAACATAAATGCTTTTACATATCTCTGCCACAGTAGGTAAAATAATTAACAAAAAGAAGGAATAAATAACAAATTTAATAAAGTTTTCATTTCTTTAACTCTGAACGCGATCGCCCATGAGCGCTGTATATTTTTCATTGTTGACGATACCAAATTAATGCCGCGCCCAGGATGCGCGGTCCAAGATTGGCAGAAACATCAACTGTGTAACGTCCCTTAATTAAAACATAATGGGGATTAGTAATTTTTAGGTTCTTTCGTCAAATATCTCAATGGATACTGAGTTTATTAAGAAGTTCTTCCTTCTGCGGTCATCCAATGAGATTGTATTTTTTTTCCTTTATGTGCGCATTTCAAAAAAACTCATCTTGCCTCTTCTACCTGCTCTTTTGTTTATTTTATTGTATTAGGTTTCAATAGCAAAGAGAAAGATAAATTTTTCAAAATTCATTATTTTTTTTATTTCACTAGAGAAAAATGGCCAACTATTAATGTTCTCTGTTTCGGAGATGCCCACTGTAAAGTCATTAATGATATTTCCATTATCATTGGCCAGAAAACCAACATCTGATAGGCAGAAAGGAAGGACCGATTATCAAAGCCCCGGACCCTCTGCTACTAATAAAACGGGTAATAATAGAATCATAATTGAAATTCATTCGAGCAGTGACAGCAGGATCACTGTAGGTCTTTCGAATGATTTTCTCCGGGGGTCCCACCACTCCCAAAATGAGTGAAATTTACTAGTGAAAAATGGAAGAAAACCAATTGCCTTTCATTCCAAACTAAATGCACTCACAATTCGTTCGAATTTCCACTCTAAAATCAGTCTTCTCATTATTTTTCTTTTCTTCTCTTTCTTTCTTTCTTAAAAAGAGAGTAAGCCATCAGCGGAAAAGCCAAACAAAAATACTTTAATTACACTTCTATTTACAGAATAAGGTGGATCAGTCAGCAAACAGTAACGGCTCAAGTGATACTAGCACTCGCCAAAAAGATATCCAACATCAACGACAAAGTTAGGACACGTTGGGAACATCCATCTCTGCTTCAAGCTTTCAGACATGGATAGGTATAATGCAAGAGAAAACCATTCAGGCGTACTGGCTTCATGGAAAGGGACGCAACAAATGCTGATCCGAGGCGAGAATTATAAAGCAGGAAAGAAGTCCTGTCTCAAAAACCCCAAAAGCTAGGGTTTAAAGAGTACGCTGAAAAATATTTTTAATGGTAAGGACAAATTCGAGTAAAACAAAAGTATCTAAGTATATAATGAGAAACATGTAATAAAAAAAGTAAAAAGAACTGCAAAGATTAATTAAACGTAATATTAAATAAGCTTTAAATGTACATGATCCTTTGGTCCCGAAACACAGTTTTTTCTCTCAATTAAATTCAATTTTGAACTAAAAAAAAATCAAAACAATGATAGAATCATGTGGGTATTAAGGTAATGACAGTAAAAAAACACCTCTTGTTCTTTTAGAACTATACTACAAAAACTTGGAGGTGTTAAATCTAATGCTACATGTCACACAGACACTTACGTAGCTTACGCTATTGTTGATTATCCTTCTTTAATTTTCTATTCTATAATTTCTTATGTATCTTTGTTTTATTGATGAATAAATTATCACTATTTCCACTGCTGACTATGATTGCGAAGGCATCCGTGGGGATCCGTAAAAAAGAAAATAATTTTGGACGCAACCGGACGTAAATTCAACGAAGTGTCTGTGTGGGACGTGCATAACCACCGACCCGGAATCTATGTCCATCCCACCCACTGGTGGTTATAAATTAACATCCAGTTTTTGGCTTTTTAAAACTACGGTTACTAAAACTATGTTGTTGTTATTTTAACACACTCTAGTGTGTAAGTGACCTTTTCATGGTGTTAATCATTAATCCGGAAACCTGTGGCGTGTTGATGTGCTTTTCAAGTTGTTGAAAACCATGGCGTGCTGAATTTGATCACGTTTGATGTTAATCTTGACACCAGGTTGATCTGTGAACGGATATAGATTTCCAGGGCCGAGTGTTAAATAAGACCTTACTCTCGTGTTAAAAAAAATACGTTAAACTCATAAACTAAAGGCAAATATGCTGGAAAATGTGTTTATTTGATATACATAATTAAAAATAGTTATATATCAAAATAATTATTATTTTCATTTTTGCACACATTTCAACAAAGTGTTTTTTTTAGACTTTATTGACACCCAATGGTGTTAGAGAGATAGTAATTAATTCCAAAATCTAACACCACAAACTTAACACCACTCGAGTTGCTTGCATTATTAACACCCAGTGTTTTTGTAGTGTAACATCGGCCTACCAAAGACATTAAATTATGATTAATGTTTTAAATATCAAGGAAGAATTCCTAATTTAATTTAATGTTCTTGCAAGCACACCGATTTTCAATCTTTTCCATCAACGTGTTTCTATTTTTAAATCTTTTATCATCATCGCAGGTGGTTGTATCACCAATATACCTCTTAGAAAACGAAGAACAAGTACCGCAATTCCACATAATAAAAGAAAGCAACCAAGCAACTACTGTGACACTGGAACTATTGCGATTCAATGACAAGTATCAGGTTCATTACAACAATTCAAGTATACACTTGAGAAAACTGGGGTGTTAAAATCTTACACCGGCCCAGATCTATTTGCATCCACATCAGTGCGGTTAACACAAAGACTTACGATATGATAAAAAAGTTACGATTGATTTTTTTCTTGAAGCCCATCATGGACAGGGTGTTTCCAAATTGCATGATTATAATCCTAACCCCTAAACCCCAACCCTACTCTTAACCATTTCAAATCCCCAATCCTTGACCTGTAACCTGGTTTCCAAAGAGGCTACTGCAAAAAAAAAAAATCAATCGTATATTTTTATCAATCGTAAAGTCTTTGTGTTACCATGGTTTCATCACCAATTCTTGTAGTATAAATACATTAACTCAAACTATCGGATGTTATTTTTTACACCACATTCATGGATATTAAATTTGACACTTTTGCATGGTGTTAATTTCAATCTGATACCGGTCGGTGTTGATATGTATAGGTCAGCCTTTATGGCCCATATTCTCTTACCGAAAGGACTAAGTTTGTAAGCGTCGCAAGTTCGCTACAAACTATTGCGCCCGGTTGTGCGCATCCTTTGTTCTGATTGCGTGATCGCACAATAGCCTTGCTACGACTTGTGAACGCATTACAAACTCAGTCCTCAAAGCAGAATATAGGCCTAAGGTTTGATTGATTCTTGTTGGGTGTGATGCATATAGATGCCAGGGCCGCGTGTATAAAATAAACACAGCTTTTTGGTGTTAAAAAAATATTCAGTTAACTTTCATAGACCTAAGCAAAATGTATTACTATATGTGTTTTTGATATCTTAATTAAAACGCATTAAACATGTTTAATGATACTGCCTTTATCTGCCAAAAGATCCTTTTTTCCTGCCCAGATTTTTTTTTCTGGTATTAACACCACGTGGTGTTAAACGTAGGAATTGATACCAATCTAACACCGAAATCCACACCACAATTTTCACATCAGCTTGGTGCTTGCACAATTTTCACATCAGCTTTTGGTTGTTAGCCAATTTTCACATCAGCGGTGTTGCACAATTAACACATTGTGTTTGCAGTGCTACATGTACGGTAAGTCATTAGATGTGCGGAATAGAGGATAATCACACTGTTAATGTAGTGTTGAAATATTGTAAATAAGCTTTCTTTCTGATTGGTAAACATTGTACGTACTTATTAAGGTTGTGTTTGTTTAGTTATATTATGACACGTGTCAAACATTAATATATAGCTGATATAATATATTATAATAAATAATTATTATCTTTCGAAACACTTTTGATACTAGCTTTCCATACGTCTGCGTCAAATCATTATTCCAGGCTACCAGGTTCCATGATATCAACACAATTTATGTACACGAATACCTATTCTCTAATTTTTTCCCTAACCAGTCATTAATTTGTTTACGTAAATAATGCGCGCGTCACAAACTCGTCGTAGCCTATGGGGCACGTGCCATCGACGTAGCCTGCGTTGCATGTTTGCAATGCACACGCACAGGTCCGGGGTCAACTTCTCGCGATTCCATGCGTTTCGTAGTTAAGGTATTGTAAAAAAACTTTCTGCACGTCGTACATGCATTGCACCTTCAAGGTACCTCCGCTGCACAATTTTCTACGAATCCATCGTATGGAGTTGCACGTCGAAGGGTACAGCGAGTTGTGAACCCTGCATAAGTTAAAGCTTACATATACTTCATGATAGTAGGAATTGATGCCACACGGTAAATCCTACATTGGTACCTCGTATGGGAAACAAATTAAGCTCCAATATTATCTCCACTTAACCTCTATAGATCAGGCTCTGTGGCTGTAGTATATTCGTCTTGTCTGGCACATACCCATTAGAACAAGTTCGCTGTGGAATTGATTGGTTAAAAAAAGTGCAGAAAAGGTTTGAAGAAAAATCCCGCCAACTAATAACGAAGTATGAATATTTAAAAATTTTAATTTTTGGACGTCACTTTGAGCAGCTCTCCTATGGTGTTTTGTATGTAAAATTTATGAATGTATTCTCCTTCTTCATGTTCTTGATAAAGAGAAGCATCTATTTCACGAGGCGTGAAAATATTTGATCACATATCGGACAGCATATTGTTGAAATATGATATTCTTCTGAAAAAACATGACGATCTTATGCGAATTGCCATTACACAACACTTTGTTAAGTATTCGCACGTGACGTCTCCATGTTCACAGAATCGAAACTTGAAACGATCATAAATTCGTTATTTTTTTTTTTTTTTTTTTTTTTTTTGGAGCGGGGGGGGGGGGATTTCTTAAAGACTCTCACTGATATGGATTTTTTTTTTTTGCATTTTTAAAAACAAGTTTAATTTCCCAGCGCGTGACCATCCCCCTTTATTCTTAAAATGCACCAAATTTACCCATAAGATTTCTTGATATTTCTTTCAAACTCACAGGAATCGAATTATTCTTATTAATACGTTGTTGAATTAAGTCCAGGATCCCTCCCATTTGAAACAATTTGCACGGATTTTTGTTTTTGTTAAACCTGGGTGTATAGTTTTGGTAGCAAAAAAAGGAATTGGCCACAAAACCGATCAAATGTAGTTACATGTGTCCACATTGCACTAAAAGATATGTGGAGAGATCTTGTGACATTCCTTTCAATATTTCCGATGGAATTTCATTTATTTAATTTGAATATAGCGCAATCAAACTGCCGTTTAGACCCTCTGCCTGACAAGATTCGCCACGCCCGAGGTTACGGGCGTGAATTAGTGCGAACGAATCTGTGTGTAACACCCACACAAGAGAATCCCCATTAGGTTCTTCCACGTGAGCGCTAACCTGGACGGGTCCCCGAGTATCTTTTTTATCCTTTTTATATTATGAAGATAAAGACACTAAAACGGAGATTTCAAGTACCTTATAATCTGCTTATATTATAGTTGATTGGCATTTCAATCTATCATAATTTATCCTTAATGTGAATCAAAATAATTTTTTCTTCTCCGAAACTATACACCAGCTTAATCTGTTTGTTTTTTAAAATTTAATTAATGAACGCAGACAAATTTGTAAAAAATATGGTGTCATGTTTATATCTGGCTACAAGTAAGATTCTATTAAAGGAGCCTCAAGGCCATTTGGCAATTTTTAAACCGCCGCTTGATTTGTTAGGAATGATATTCACAGTTTCATATGTATTGTCGCAGTTAACCCACCCCAAACAACCATTGACAACAACAAGCAAGCAACTTTCCCATAAAAAATGAAACTAATAATGAAAATAAGCCGCTCTCCATGAAGCCAGCAGAGTGAGGAATTATGTGTGGATGCTTGTTTTTGATAACCTGTGTGATGGTGTGTGTGTTAGAGAGAGAAAGTGAGAGAAATAGAGAAGGTGGAGAGTGCGCCAGGCGGCTGCAGAGCCGCGGGGCTAGGGGCTACAGATCCTCCCCCCTAAAAGTGCAAAATAGGTCCCCAGAAAAAATAATAAAAGAAAAAAAAGGAAAACAAACAAACAAACAAACAAACAACAAACAAACAAACAAACTGGAAAATGCGCGCGAGGAAACATAGGGACCACGACCAATCCGTTTTCGACCCCTTCCCCCCCCCCCCAAAAAAAAAAAAAAAAACCACCACACACACACAACTGCGTGTGGTGGTGGGGGGGGGGAGGCGATCCATCATATGTAATTCACTGAAACTTTAATATAGATGAACCAAAGTAAACTTGTTATCGTAAACACTGACTTGCGAGTGTCTTTGATCTAATCCCACTATTATATATCTCACTTAAATTTAATTTAATTCTATAACTGTCTACCCAAAGTTTTTCGGAATTTTCATATTTCTAATATTGGGAAAACATGATAGTTTTAGAATTGATTACCACACAAAGTTCCATAAACCTCTGACCAACAAGTTTTAGTTAGACAATTTTTTACCTTATAATATTTAGCAATTCACGTTATAATTCGAACGGCCGATTGTGCATGGGGACAACAGCAGAGACGTTTACAATATTGTAAAAGCATTATGAAAAATTCCTATTCTACCTATACCACTTTACTCTTCAACAAACTGAAGAGCATTTACAGGGCGCGGAGGCATTTTGAAAGCGGAAGGGGCTGAAGCTGAAAGTGTGTTGGGGGTGCGCGTGGATTTGAATAGCCTAAAAATCCCAAATCTATGGCCATTTTCGCGATTGTTCACGTTTTGATGAGAAACAGTGGGTGTATGTGGTGTTGGGTGAAGAAGCATGAGATATTACAGATCACTGTAAAAAATATTTGTGTTTTCTACAGCCAAATCTGCTGTCAGCAGGCAGTCGCCATAAAAAAAAAAAGTAACCTTAAAACAATTTTGTAAATTTCTCCTGCCAAATAATTACGTGAGAAATACAAATATACATCAAGAAGTAACAAATTTGTTCCGTTTTAACCAAATATGCAAGCTATAGAACGCTAATGATTGTTCTTCTTTTCTTTAACTATTAGAGGAGAAATTTACAACAAAACTGTTGTTTTAAATTACACTTTTGTATGGGACTCTGCTGACATCACTTTTCTGTATTTTTTTTTACAGTGTAGAGATAGATAGAGGAGAGAGAGAGGAGAAGTGATGGATGGACTAGTCAAAGAAATCGCTGAAAGAGTGACTTGTGTGTGTAAGCAACAAATAATTGCACATATTGAATTTAAAACGGACATGCAGGTAATATGGCCCCCTAAGTCTCATTTCCTAATTTGTCTATCTATATCTATAATATATCTCATCTATGTCTAATCTTTATGATAATCAATAACTACTGCTTCTAACTTTTATTGTGACCCCACACTCTCAATCCCCTACATAACCGGCAGGACAATAAACAGCTCTATCTCCACACACATGTCTCTGCAATATTCTCACGATGCTGACGACCATATCTATATCCTAGAGAGTGCGCGTGAGTTCGTGCGCAAGTGTGAGCGATACACGACCCGGTCAATATGGCAATCTATATATATATATGCTGTGTGTCCATATATCTTTATCAATGATCGTCTCACCCATGTCTCTGTCTGAATTCTAAGTGCTTCTCTTAAATGTTTGAAAATCATTAACTTTAAGATATAATTTGAAATATAGACTCTTTATAAATCCTCCAAACAATGTATGTATTATCGATTTTTAAAATTATAATAATTTGATTCAAACACAGATCAAATAGCCGTATAATTAACATAATTATATACTGAAATACCCATAAAAAATCGAGCATAAGACGATGATCGCGCTCATCTCTCAGTATGAAGTACCAGAATCGAGTTTCCGCCATCTCTTGGGATTGCTCCCATATTACACTGCATTATGTTGCTGAGTCAGGCAACTGCATTCTCTCCCAATATGCACCCCTTCACTAAAACAAATTCCTCCTTTACACGTCTCAGCGATGATCAAAAATGAAACTATAAGCTTCTACTTAAATATTACAAAACAATGAGGGTTACCCCCTACAACCACACTCTACACCAATATCAAACGACGGTAAAAAAAATGCCGTAAGTTTTACCTACCTTGTTGGTTATTCAGCAATTTCTCAGAGAAATGTTGGCATCAGATGCTTCACAGATTATATTTTCCGTATACAGTTTCATATTGAACAACATTATGGGCTCACACCGGTCACCGGTCACAGCGTCGACGCGTCACGGAACATGATTTGCTTCAAGGTGGCCCAATATTACCTGCTGGACCCATATTGCCTGCATGTACCCTATATAAATACATGTATGATTTTATGTTTAAACGGAAGAAACTATGGAATATAATTTAGATACAACAGTAAACAGGAAAGAGAAGAGGGAGGATAGATAAAGACGAGGGGTGAGAAGAGACTTACAGAGAGAGACGAGAGAGGGTCATGTGTGTGTGAGCTGCTGCTTCTCATCGAA
>CALNVZ010003425.1:40780295-40814337 GCA_940671915.1 Paracentrotus lividus | reverse complement strand
AAAAAAAAAAAAAATCTGAGCAAAACTGTTTCAAATGGGAGGGAAGACTTAATCAAAATGTCTTGATAAGAAATAATTCGATTCCTGTGAGTTGAAAGAAATATCAAGAAAATCTTATGGGTAAATTGGTGCATTTAGAATAAAGGGGGAGGTCAACCTGGAATTAAACTTGTTTTCAATAAATGCCCCCCCCAAAAAAAAAAAAAAAAAAATCAATGTCAGTGAAGCATTAAAGAAAAAAAATAAAAAAATAACGAATTTATGATTGTTTAAAGTTTCGATTCTGTGAACATGGAGACGTCACGTGCGAACTACTCTCCAAAGTGTTGTGTAATGCAAATTCCATAAACCGTTATGTTTTTCAGAAGAATATCAATGATTTCACATATGCTGTCGATATGTGATCCAAATATTTTTACGCCTCTGTGAAATAGATCTATCTCTTTATCAAGAACCATGAAAAAGAGAATAAATTAATAAAATTTACATACAAAACACATTGGAGAGCTGCTCGCAAGTGACGTCACAAAATTAAGATTTTAAATATTCATAACTTCTTTATTAGTTGGCGGATTTTCTTCAAACCTTTTCTGCGCTTTTTTTAAACCAATCAAATTCCACAGCGAACTTGTATCTAAATGGGGTATGTGCAAGACCAAGACGATAATCCCTACAACACATATCCTGATCATGAGGTTAAGTAGAGACATATTTGGAGCTTAATTTGTTTTCCATACGAGGTACCAATGTAGATTTACCTTGGTCATCATTTCTCTACTATTATGACTATATGTACTTTACTTATTTACGTAAACAAATAATGACTGGTAGGGAAAATAATAAAGAATAGGTATTCGTGTACATAATTGTGTTGATATCATGGAACCTGTAGCCTGGAAATAATGATTTGACCAGACCGTATGGAAGCTTAGTATCAAAGTGTTCGAATGATAATAATTATTATTATATTATATCAAGCTATACAGTCTGTGTAAAAAAAAAATATTTAGGTGTGAAATATTTTTAGATAATGTATATATGTGGTATCAAAATAAAGCCCAAATATTTTCCTTGCAGATTCGCTTTGTTCTGTATAATTTGCTTTCGTAAAACAAAAGTTATGCTAAATTTTGTGCGACGAGGAATAAATCGAAATTGAGCACTTCATCGCCATTATTCGAAACCTACACACAAAGGCATGGGACGGCGTGCGAAAAATGGGTTTTTCTTGATTGTAAAAAACTAGTCATATTTCAAAAATTACAACACCAAATGTGATGAAAAAGATTGCAGGTGAAAGTCTGATCTTCCTGCTTTGTGAAAATACCAAACAATAGCAGGCTGTGATTAAACTTCATGCTATAAAAAAATGTTTTTCACTTGTACCATTTTATTTGACACAGACTTTATATTATGTATTGATAACGTGTCATAATATAAACTAACAAACACACCTTAATAAGTACGTAAAAATGTTTAACCAATCAGAAAGAAAGCTCTATTTACAATATTTTCAACACTACATTAACCTGTATTCCTCTATTCCCACATCTAATGACTATACCGTACATGTACACTGCAAACACAATGGTGTTTATTGTGCAACACCAAGCTGATGTGAAAATTGTGGTTTTGGATTTCGGAGTTAGATTGGTATCAATTCCATACGTTTAACACCACGTGGTGTTAATACAGAATATGGCAGGGAAAAAGAAGGTGATCTATTGGCAGATAAAGGCAGTATAATTAAAACTTTTGATGTGTTTTAATTATAGATATTAAAAACACATTCAAATAGTAACAAATTCTGCTTTAGTCTCTAAATTTAATTCAATATTTTTTTTAACACCAAAAGCCGGTGTTATTTAAAACCGGCCATGGCATCTATATGCATCCACACCATCAAGAATCAAATCAACACCCATAGTGTCTGACTTACGTACAAAACAACACCAACTGGTATCAGATTGGAAGTTAATACAGTGCAAAGTGTCAAAATAAAATCAAAATGAAGTATAAAAATAATATCCGATAGTTTGAGTGATGTATTCAAACACGAAAACTGGTGATGATAACACTAAGACTTACGATTGATTTTTCTTGGTAGCCTCATTTGGAAACCAGGTAAAGTCCTGGATTAGGATTTGGATATGATTAAGAGTAGGGTTAGGATTAAAATCATCAAATTCGGAGCACCCTGCCCATGATGAGGCTCCCAAAAAAAATCAATCATAACTTTTTATCAATCGTAAAGTCGTTGTGTTACACCCCACTGATGGGGATGCAAATAGAGTTTGGGCCGATTTAAGATTTAACACCCCAGTTTTATCAAGTGTACAGTGTGTCCCACAAAAAATGCTAATGGCATTTTGGATGGGTATAATATTAAAATTACAATAATATATTGTTTATATCTTTACATACGTAAACTACAATTCGTTTTCTACAAGTGGGTGCAATTTTATGTGATATGGTCTAAGAATCACAAAGATATGAGCATTTTGTCATTACACATCAGGAAACCTCTCCATCCAAGATTGTATTGAATAGTACCGGATGTATCTAATAAAACAAACACAAGTTTGATCATTAATACTGTGAAAAATATTTCAGTAGTAAAATTTATACCACTGTAAAGTGCAACTCATTACGATTTTAATGATACCTCTCTCAACTCACCAATATCATGTATCACTGAACCCCGTTGTTTTAAATATGTCTTGCAAAATTGTGTGTGTTCACTTTGACGCTCATTGATGATCAAAGTTGGGTTTCCTTTTAGGCATATTTGAATAACGCATCTCAAGGAGCATGAAAGTGAACACTCTCAATTTTACAAGACTTTTTCAGAACAATGGGGTTCAGCGATGCATGATATTTGTGAGCTAAAGGACATAATCACTACTGAAATATTTTTCAAATTATTAATGATCAAACTTGGGTTTATTTTATTCGATATACCCGGTACTATTCAATACAAACTTGGCTGGAGAGGTTTCCTGATGTGTGATGAAAAAATGCTCATATCTTTGTGATTATTGGACCATATCAAATTTCATCCAAATGCAGAAAGTGAATTGGAGTTTACGGGTGTAGAGATATAAATAATATAATATTGTAATTTTAATAATATACCCATCTAAAGTGTCATTAGCATGTTTTAAGGGACACACTGTATACTTGACTTGTTGTAATGAACCTTATACTTGTCATTGATATCCATAGTTCCAGTGCCACAGTTCTTGCTTTCTTTTATTATGGAATCGCGGTACTTATATCTTCGTTTTCTCTAGAGGTATATTAGTGAATACGACCCCTGCATTTGGATGAAAAGAATTGAAAAAATAGAAACACGTTGTTGAAAATCGTGCACTGAAAACCTAAACGGGTAGACCGACTAGCTTTAAAGCTAGTCGTAGTGATGCCCAGACTGACTAGCTTTAAAACTAGTCGGTCAAGACGGACTAGCTTTCCTTCAACACAACCCGGTTATTACGGACTAGCTTCAAAACTCGTCCGTCTCTACGGACTAGCTTGAAAGCTAGTCCGTCAAGTTAGTCCGTCATGACAGACTAGCTTTAAAGCTAGTCGGTCACGACAGACTAATTTTAAAGCTTGTCCGTCGTGACCGACTAGTTTGACGGACTAGCATAAAAGCTAATCGTAGTGATGCCCAGACTGACGAGCCTTTGAGCAGGACTAGCTTTACAAGCTAGTCGGTCATGGTGTGAAAAGCTAGTCCGTCGCGCTTTTCTGCCGCGATGTTCTTGCTGCTGTTTTGACAGGCTAGCATGACGGACGAGGTTAATATGGCTTCACCAGCTTGTCAGAGACGTCAAATCTGAAATACTAGAAGACATTATAAAGATGCGATTAAAAACATGCATTTTTTCACAAGAATTTGAGCAAAAAACAAAACAAAACAAACAAACATTTTATTATGATGATACAAATCAGAAGACAGGAATTAAAGGGATGCAGTAACATTGAATGATATTCAAATCACATTTATTCGATTTAGCTTATTTTGCCAACATAATTATAAACACTTAGGTCAATCTGGTATCTCTTCAAAATTGCAAGCTAATTGCTTGCTTTACCTTCGAGATATCAATGATTTCATACTCAAAATTTATAAACCAACACCGGATGGTTTGTAAAACCATGTGCTTTTCCACACACCCATTTCCTGTTGTAAAGTCCCCCGTCTCTAGCGGCCTGGTGGGCTATCAGCAGAGGGCACTGGTATTCGAATGTATGCCTGGCATTGTTTGTTACATTGTTTTAAGGTAGTAAATTATTTTCATTTGATCTGAAACTTTCAGGAGTTTGTTTTTACTGTTGGAACAATATAATTTTATTAATCTTGATATAATTGCTCTTGTTTTTGAAAGCTACTAAATCCCTTACAGGAGGCACAATTAGTTAACATTATGGCAATTATCAAATAATGGGGGCACGGGGCCCAGGGGTCGCCGCCACGGCTTGTATTGTCATGACTTTTTGAAGTAGGCCTATCTGATTTGGCAAGACATAATTTTTCGCGTTGGTGATTATAGCATTAATCTATGTGACAAAATAACGCTATCTGTGAACTGACACATAAAGAATTTAAAAAGAGTACTCACACAGTCATGTCACAGGAAAGAGATCGCCATTATAATCAAAATCTTCAGTTTTATGGGGTATATCAAGTGTACGTCTGTACAGTTTGCTCATCAAATGGAATTCACATACAGATAATGCAACTAATAGTGATGTCCTTTTCGCAATGCGCATGTTATTCAATCAATTGTACCACCTTATATTCACTGCTGTTGCTAAGCCGGGCATTCACCAATAGATCTATAAGAATAGACGGTTGATGGGTTCTATAGTTACGAAGTATTCAATTAGTCTGTAATTAAAGAATGGACAAATATTTCTAACCTACTCGTGAATGGCATACTATTCACGATTGATGTTATTTCGGCTATCGTATTGCTCTCAGATTGTCAAACCAAAAAACCTTTGTTTGAGAATGTTGATTGTATCCAACTTCTATTCACTGTTGTTGCTAAGCCGGGCATTCACCAGCAATCTGTA
This sequence comes from Paracentrotus lividus, assembly GCA_940671915.1. Taxonomy (NCBI): domain Eukaryota; kingdom Metazoa; phylum Echinodermata; class Echinoidea; order Camarodonta; family Echinidae; genus Paracentrotus; species Paracentrotus lividus. Next base: position 40,809,252 of record CALNVZ010003425.1, on the reverse strand, counting down.
AGAAAATACCGCGTGTTCTTGAGTTCTATAGTAACTAGGTATTCAATTAGCCTTGCGCCTGTAATTGAAGAATGGAGAACAATATTTGGAATCTACCGGTACTCGTGCATTGCATACTTGTCATGATAGATTTTATGTCTCGTAAGCTTTCACATTGTCAAGCCAAAACAACCTTTGTTTCAGAATGTATCAACTTGATTATGCCCGGAAGCAGAATAAATAGAGAAGTTAAATTGAAACGACATTGCAACTATTTGTATCAAAAGCTAGTCAGTCATTTTAATGGGTACACTGGGTCCACCCAGGTACTTTTATCGACCTAGTCAGTCACGTCGACGGACTAGCATCCAGCTTGACGGACGAGCTTTAAAGCTCGTCCGTCAAGTTGAGAGATGTAGATTCAATTGTATGCTAGTCCGTCTCGACGGACTAAAATGACAGACTAGCTTTAAAACTAGTCCATCTTGACCGACTAGCTTTAAAGCTAGTCGGTCCATTGTAGTCTGCAAGCACAGACTCAAATTTGACACTTAAACAAATTTCAGTCTAGAGTGGAGACTAGTCTCCATACTCACTGTCTGTGTCAAATAATTGTTGGGAGAAGCTACAGTACACGCGTGAATCTAGTTCTTAACTGCAGACCCTAGTAAGCGAACAACATGGGTTTGTGCCTGCAAACTAGGTCCATTGACGGACGAGGTTAGGTTTTCAGTGTGTGCTTCAGTCAAGAACATTAAATAAATCAGGAATCTTCCTGATATTTAAACACTTAGGCCTAAAATCATAATTTGTGTGTCTTTGTAGGCCGATATTACACTGCAAATCGCTGGTGTTAAATATGCAACACCGAGCTGGTGTTAAATTTGTGGTGTTAGATTCTGGAATTAGATTGCTATCTCTCTAACACGACTTGTTGTCAATACAAAATTAAAAAAATAAATAAAAAAAAAAACAGTATATCGAAATGTGTGCAAATGAAAGAAATATTATATGATATATTTTGATTATGGATATCATAAACACAAATTTAGTAGAAATTTAGCTTTATTTTATGAAGAAGTTAACAAAATATTTTTTAACACCGAGAGCTGGTGTTATTTAACACCGACCCTGGACTCTATATCCGTCCATATCAATTGGTGTCAAATTAACACCAACGAGAATCAAATCAGTGTCGATAACTTGAAAAGCACATCAACACCCATTGGTATCATACTGAAAATTAACACCATGAAAAGTGTCAACTCTAGAATGTGGTGTTAAAATAACACATATAATCAAACATAGATGGACATAGATTCCGGGTCGGTGTTAGATTTAACACCTCAGTTTTTGCAGTATATTCTGAAGGAAAAGAAGTGTCTTTTACTGTCAATACTTAATACCATGATTTTATCTTTGTTTTGTTTCATTGAAAGAAAAACTGTTTGGTACTAAAGGAACATATATCTTTAAAGGGATGCAGTATCATTGAATGATATTCAAATTGCAAACTTTGGATTTAGCTCATTTTGCCATCATGATTATGAACACATAGGTCAGTCTGGTATTCCTTAAAAATTGCAGTCTACTTGCCTGCTCTACTTTCGAGATATCTAAGATTTTATACTCAAATTTTCTAACCCGCCTCGAGACGCTTTACAAAACCGCGTGCGTTTCAGCGCACGTGGTTTTCACCGCATTTCCTGTTGTCAAGTCGCCGTGCCTACCGGGCGGCTAAGCTTTCAACGGAGCGGTATAAATTAATCATGCGCAGCCGTATCCTCGGCCGCGTTTGAAATTTCACTGTTTTAAGATAGTAAATGACTTGCATTTGATCTGAAACTTGCAGTAATTTGTTTTTACGGTCAGAGCGATAGAATTCTATTCATTTCGATCTCTTTTGCCCTTGTTTTTGGAAGTTACTTAATCCCTTTAAAGTTTATTATATTACGTTTAATCTTTGCAGTTATTCTTTACTATTTTATACATGATTTCTCAATATATCATAGATATTTACATATTTTATGTTTCCCTGACGAAATTTGTCTTACCTTAAAAATATTTTTCAGCGTACATTCTAAACCCTGCTTTAGTGAGAGCTTTCTTGAGACAGGACTTCTTTCCTGTTTTATTTTGTCGCCAATCGGTCAGCATTTGTTGCGTCCCTTTCCAAGTTACAGTACCGCCTGAATGGTTTCTTGCATTATACCTATCCATGTCTGAAAGCTTGAAGCCGAGACGGAGTCCCAACGTGTCTAACTTGTCGTTGATGTTGATATCTTTTGCGAGTGCTAGTATCACCTTGTCCGTTACCTTGCTGACATCCACCTTACTCTGTAATAGAAGTGTAATCAAGTGTTTTGTCTTGGTTTTCCGCTGATGCTTACTCTCTTTAAAAAAATAAATAAATAAAAAAAAATCAGAAAGACTGGATTTAGAGTGAAATTCGAACGATTTTTGAGTGCATTTGGAATAAAAGACATATTTTATTCATTTCACTACATTTTCACTCATTTTGGAATGACCCCGGAGATCATTCGAAGACCTAGAGTGATCCCTGCTGTCACTCTCGAATGAATTTTATTCATGATTTATTATTACCTTTTTATTAGTAGCAGAGGGTCCGGGGCTTGAATCGGTCTTCCTTCTCTTCCTATCGAAGATAATGGAAATATCATAAATGAACTTACAGTGCATCCCCGAAAAAGGAACATTTACAGTTAGTCATTTTTTCTCAGTGAAATAAAGAAAATAATGAAATTTTGAAAATTTCATCTTTTTCTCTTTCTATTGAAACCTAATACAATACAAACAAGACAAAAGAGCAAGTAAAGAGCAAGATGAGTTTTGAATGCGCACATTAAAAAAAATAAAATACAATGGCATTGGATGACCGCACAGAAGGAAAGAACTCTTTATACTGAGTATCTTTGAGATATTTGACGAAAGAAACCTAGAAATTACCAATCCGCCATTATGTTTTAAAGTGCGTCTTTACCCAGGGAGCAAAACCCCATATTTTGGAAGGAGCTGACATGTCGAGATATAAAAGTAGTCCTATCTAGGATGGTTGTATGGACCCTAACCAACATCGCTAGGGCGGACTACTCTTCAGATCAGCTGCAGGAGGGTCCCTACGGGTGGGGACGTCCAAAATAGCCGCCCCTTTCACAAAAATTTACATTCTGAACAAAACTGTTTGAAGCAGAGTTTCAAATACATTGAATTTGGTATCAAATTAAAGATAATAAAATTTCCTACGATTTGGTACTATTTTCAATAAGAATCATGTTCAGTGAAGGTAAAATTTTAAGCGTTAACTTGATTTTTTTTTTTCATTTTTTTCAAAAAATAAATTTGTATCTATTTGTTGGTTTATCTCGTGTAATAATCATGTCAAGACCTGAAGCGCGAAACTTTTCAGAAATGTGCCCCAATGTATTGACAAGAGTATGTAAAAACAAAAAATAATACCCTTTTCCAATAAAAAGATACAACGCTGTAAAGTTACACCTGCAATATACGGAAAAAACGACGTTTTTGCCCCATTTATGTGGAAAGCCCATACATACACGTGTAATACCCTATTACAGTGCGCGCATGTGTATTGCACGGCGTGATCTAACATTATTACAGGAATATGCAAGTTTTCATAAAGGCTAATAAAACCCTATGTTAGAATGGATTTCTCCACCAATTTGTTGTGAAGGGGAGGGATGGGGGGGCGGTCATGAACACGGGACCAATTTTGGGGCGGCAAATTTTAATACTATAATCTTATCAAATTAATGAAATGTGCTTGTGCAATATATCGGTTGTTATTTGCGAATGGAAAAGGGCTGATTGCAGTCACAGTTACGTTTGTTGGGTTTTATTTTGCTAAAGGTTACACTGATAATATACATAAAAGGTCCTGCACATGATTATCCAAACACATGAACAGTAGGCCTACATTATATCAACGTGAGATGAGCAATAATCCTATAACACAATAGACAAACAAAGTTAATGTGAGTAAACAATAAACAGACGGTACAGATCATTCACATCCAACGAATAGAATTTAAGAAAAAAAAAATCTTAGTTAACAGAGTTATAATTAATTTGTTGCCTATATATACAGAAAACCACGTACCCCAGGGGCCGCGGGGTCGTGTATAAAAACCGCAAAAATGGCCATAGGGCTGCCTAGATTGGTGATTTTTAGCCTGTTAAGCCCCCCCCCCCCCCCCCCCCCCACCAATTTCGGCTCAGCCCCTCCATTTTCAAAAACGCTCCCGGGCCCTGCCCTCTCCCCCAGAAGATTTTCTTACAGGCTGTGATCAAACAGATTTTGGATATAAAATTTATATTATAGGGTAAATCTAACAACCTAATATTATGATGGATTTATACTCAACATGTCGAGGTGATCTACAAACAGGCCCACTTTGCGCCGGAAGGTGGCCCTGTGCACTAATAAAGTAGCACTATTATTATTGTTGTTGTTATTATTATATATATCGTTGATCTTTTTCTTAAATACAATAATATTAGCCTGGAGCACGTCATTTCATAGACTTATGAGCTAATTATGTGATATTATATTATACATCACTTATTCAATCATTCGCTTTAAGGTTTGGAAATTCGGCCCAGATGAATGGGTTGCAAGCTAAAATAAGTTCCTTTTTTGAAGGAGGAAAGAAAGGTTAGACATAGAATTAGGAAACCCATTTATCATATTTTCTTTGAACGGGTTCGCCATTATTATAATCAACTGCATTACTGCAATAATGAGTCAAGTACATGAATTTAGCAGTCGGGATGTTGACGATCAAATTTGAAAGTAGGGAGGGGCACAGGGGAAAGGGCCGGGCACTTTTTTTTTAAATGGTGGGTACTTTCAGCCAGTGCGTAAAGAACGGAGTATTAAAATTGGGAATAGACTGGAACCAGAACCAGAAATTTGTCAAGACATTTTAAGGCTTTAGTCCATACCAGTGCGGATCCAGGATTTCATTACAGGGGCCTTTTTGTGGCCTTCGGCCATCAAAGAGGTCATCTTGAATCAGCCATAGGGTAAGGTTAGAGGCTCAATCAGCCCGCCTGTCCACTTTCCTTTTTTTTCTGGGGGGGGGGGTCGGACCCACTGGGCTCCCGATGGATCGCGACTGCATACCCCCCCCCCGATCCGAGCCCTCTCAGGGCGACACTGTTGATTTCAATTATCGACAACGCACTTGAAATATATTTGTCTCTAGCCAGCAGCAGGCGGAAGTTTGTTTAATTCAACCATGATGCTTTTGACCTCTTTTTGAGGAAAATTTGGGGTTTGAAAATACATAAAAAGTGTTATTTTTAGACTTTTACAATTTCACAAGGTTTTGTTTAGAAAAAGGAGCACCATTAATTGAGAAAAGGGGCACTATATATTACTATTGAAAGAGGTACATTTGTCATGTTTGTGATGCCTGAAAAGTGGGGTGTATAACAACTGCCCTCCCCAGTTTCGCTTGTAGGCACCCAAATTCAGCTGGCATATCGAAACAATCGAAGAATATTGGTTTGGGTCTTTACAACCATCCCATATAAGCTATTCACGAAAACCAGCGATTTATCTTACCATTGTATACCAAACAGAGTATTTTTATTTCCAATAATCTCCTTTTCAGGAAATCCCGGGTTTTTTTCACGAAAAAAACGAGATTTCTTGAAAAAGAAGATTATTTGGAAATATAAAATTCTTGTTACCAAAAAAGATACATTTGTAAATGTATGCAAAATACACTTTTGGTCATAAAGCTTGGATTTTATCATTATTATTATTATTATTATTATCATTTTGTTATTATTATTATTATTATTATTATTATTATTATATTATTATTATTATTATTATTAAGCTTCAGCCACATCATTTTTGCTTGTCTAAAGTCTTGTTTTTTACTCTAAAATCTGTTTGATCACAGCCTGTAAGAAAAACTTGTATATTAAAAATGCACTTCTAATCAGGTACACATATTTGGGGAGGGGGCAGGGCCGAGAGCGTTTTTGAAAGTGGAGGGCTTAGCCGAAATGGGGGGGGGCTGAACAGGCTAAAAATCACAAATCTATGGCCATTTTCGCGTTTTGTACAGGTTTACCTATAAAAGTGGGGGTGCAGCCCCGCCCCACCCTGGCTCCGCAGCCCTTTGCGCCCAAAAATTGGTCCCGTGTTCATGCCCCCCCCCCCCATTCATTCCCCTTCACAAAGATTGGTCGAGAAGTCCATTCTTTATTAGCCTTTATGGAAACTTGCATATTCATGTAATAATTGTTAGATCATGCCGTGCAATACACATGCGCGCATTGCAATAGGGTATTACACGTGTATGGATGGGTTTCCACATAAATGGGGCAAAACGTCGTTTTTCCGTATATTGCGGAGGTAACTTTAATAGCGTTATATCTTTTATTGGAAAAGGGTATTACTTTTTCTTTTATAAATACTCTTTTGTCCATAGATTGGGGCACATTTCTGAAAAGTTTCGCGCTTAGGTCTTGACATGATTATTACACGAGGTAAAACAATAAATAGATTTTAAAAATCATTTTTTGAAAAAAATGAGAAAAATCAAGTTAACGCTTAAATTTTACCTTTACTGAATATGATTCTGATTGAAAATAGTACCAAATCGTAGGAAATTTTATTAACTTTAATTTGATACCAAATTCATTGTATTTGAAACTCTGCTTCAAACATTTTTCTTCAGAATGCTAATTTTTGTAAAAGGGGGGGCTATTTTGGACGCCCCCACTGTAGGGACCCTCCTGCAGCTGATCTGAAAAGTAGTCCGCCCTAGCGATGTTGGTTAGGTCCATACAACCATCCTAGATAGGACTACTTTTTATATCTCGACATGTCAGGTCACCTACTTGCTCCCTGGGTAGGGGAGACCGGGTATGGAAGCTACACGGGTCAGTTGTTACAGTTCTCAGTGTGCTAAGATGGAACAAGAGAGGATGTGCTAACTGCATCTATATACAGCCTACACATAGCTGTGAGAACTGCCGGTCGAGGTTTCTCCGTTGTTTATTAAAAAGTAAATAAACAAAACCATTTTTACAGTTCAAAGTAAATTTTTGACAAAAATTGAAAGTTGCATAGCTCTTACAACTGCAGGCACATGATGATAGTCTGGTATTGTAAATATAGTACATGTATGTCACTAATATACCCCTAGCCATGCCCTGTAATTCTGCCTAATGACTGTGCTACAGGTGATTTCTGTGTGTAAATCACCCATTGGGGTAGGTTGTTACAACAACCTACCCCATGTTGGTGTAACAACTTACCCCTTACATTACATATGTAAAATTACATTTTGTCTCAATTTTCAGGTGTTAATATTTTTATTTTTCTATTATTACTTTTGTCTATTCTAGAGCTCTACTTGATCTACTGTTAAGATGTCAAGAAACTGGAAAGTTGAAATTAAAGTATGGTATAAGAGATTTACACATTGTCAACTTACCCCGTATGTTTCACATTGTAACAATTGACCCGCGTATGGTGTAACAACCTACCCCGTATATGGGGTAGGTTGTTACAAAAAAATGTCTTCACTAATTAAGCTGTAGTTAATTAGTGTTTACATGTTTTCAAGTTTAATATGCCTCAGGTTTTAGCCAACATAATAGGTTAACTACAGACCCAATATGGAGTGCGGAGTTCTTTTCATTAGAATTATCTGGCCCAAAATGTGAATTTTGTAACGTCCATACCCGGTCTCCCCTACTTACAAAACGAAGATTTGTTTTGTACACTGATACAAAATGAAATAAAAAAATTAATGCATTACCCACTTTCTCCTTTTTCTCCCTACGAGATGATTTGGTTTTAGATCCAGCCGCTTTCCGTTTTTTACCACGACCTCGACGGGATGTCCTTTATTAGAAAAGCACATAATGAAACCTAGATGATTAAAATTTTATAATGAAGTAAATTATAAATTATTTAGTCTATAAGTAAATTTATTAGTCTTATACCAAGAGGGCCAAAAAAAGGAAGTATTTTATTAAGTTACATAAAAGATGGAACAAATCGATGAAGTTCTCTCTTTTTTATTCTAATACCACCATTTTCGTTGTTGTTTTAAGACATCATTCCAATTCTTCGAAAATGTGACCATGCATTAGACATAAACATTTTTTTAATGGTATCTTACAATTGAGTTTAAACTAATCTTTTAATGTTAAAATCTTAGTTTCATATTCTTGAACATGCAATCCCTTTCATATATTACTTCCATTTCCCCTTTTTAATTAATAGTTAGTAAAGCTTAAATATTTTAGTATTCCCCTTGATGCTTTGAATTGTGGTTTCTATTCAAAGAAACAAATAACATTGTGTATTACATTTGATCATCAGATTCTTCAGAATCATCTTTCTCCTCTTCTTCTTCTTCCTCTTCTTCCTCGTCATTATCTTCCTCATCATCATCATCATCATCATCATCATCACCATCATCGTTATCATCATCTAAATTCAATAGAAGGAAATGAATTAATAAAACAACGTGCTCATATCATAAGATCATAGAAATAAAAATCAGGAATAATCAAATATTGACAGCATTTTCAACAAGTTTATATAAATATAATCATGTATTTTTACGTCCTTTGCAATTAAGAAAGAAAATCTCATCGGATGAATAGAATTTTACAGTGGCATATAGAAGCGCGGGCTAGCTGTCCTGCCTGTAACTAGCAGGTGCAACAAAATTCAGGAGATGTGATGCGCTTAAATTCATTTTTAAATGAATTGTAATAAAAGAGGATAACAAAGTATAATATAAATTAATGATATCGTAAAACGTATTCTTATTTCTTAATAAATAATTAACTCAACATCTTTTTTTTTTAAAGACTATTATTGAGAGGTGATGTTGAATTTGATTCACCATTGAGTAACTTTTATTATGTTCCTATTAAGATGGAAATATATATCTCCTTGTTTTTCCTTCCCCTCCCCCCCCCCCCTTTGTGACATGGTTGTGATAGAATTAAGTGCCTTTCTTGCGGTCAAAAAGTATTCCCAGAATATCACTGTGATACACACCGATTTTTATTTTTTTACAAAAGTCTAAAAGGTTTTTGTAAAATAGGAACTCCATAATTCTGATTTAAATTCTACACTGTGTGAATGTATATGAATAGAATTACATCAGAATTGTGAAGTTCCTATTTTACAAATCCTTTTAGACTTTTGTAAAAATGTCTCTGTGTGTAGTCAAACAAAAATCAACTTTTCTACAAAAAGCATGCAAAAGCTGGTCCAACTAATACATTGGCGACGGTGTAATTCATTTTATTAAGTAAAGTTTCATTTACAAAGCGAATAAATAAGTTACTTCACATGATGCGAGGAAATAAAAGAATGAGTTTCACCTTTTGAAGATTTCCTTTTTACTGGAATCGCAATTATAAGATAAAACAAAATAAAGTAATTGTAAGACAAATATCATTCAAAGCTTAAATCCAATATTAAAATTAATTAAGGAAACAACAAACAGGATGTAAAGTAATTCAAATAAAGCAATAAAGCAATAGTTGTTATTACTTGGACCTATGTACAAGACATTTTGTCAAGTGGACGCAGAAAACAAGAAGTAGTCTTGATACGCAAATATTATTTTTACAGAAGAAATAAAATTGTTAGCTATAACTTCATAACACACATTACTCATTTGAATCTTACTAAATCAAATTATATTTTCAATGATACAATCCCTGTTGTAACTGTTGGTAATAATTATCAGGGCCCAGTAGCAAATTACCTCTTTCCAGTGGTACTCCCCCCCCCCCAAAAAAAGGAATTCATGAATAAAATGAATAAATAAAATAAATATAATAATAATAATACTGATGATAATAGTAATATAATAAATAATTAATAATAAATAAATAAATAAATAAATAAAATAAATAAAATTAAATAAATGAATAAATAAATAAATATAATAATAATAATACTGCATGATAATTAGTAATAATATAATAATAAATAAATAAATAAATAAATAAATAAATAAATAAATAAATAAATAAATAAATAAATAAATAAATAAATAATAATAATAATAATAACATGACGAAAGATTGTGGGCCCCAATCCGCATTTAAAAATTAATATTTCTACGCATGGAAGATGTCAAAATAAAAAAAATAAAAAATGTTATTGTTAAAGAAGGTCTTGGTAAATCAGTTTTGTTTCCTTATATTCATAATAATAATGATATGAAAGGTTTTACCCTTTGAGAAGTGTTCATCTACTATACTACAGAGTGCACCAGTTCTGGCGCATCCTCCAATGCAGACTTTAACTTCGCTTTTGTCGCAATTCCGTTCTTTTCCCACATTTTCAACACATTAGTCACAGCTTCTCCATAGTCTAAGTGACACTTTCTCAGAATGGCCTGTGCTTTAGCATGCTTAACGCCGAGTTTATTACAAAATGATATATAATTGCCCGATGGATACTCCGTAGCAATCTCTTCGTATAGGTCGCCTGTGTTTTTCAGGATTTTTCCATCTAAAAGAAAGAATTTTTTTCAATAAAAGCAATTGAAAATACATTATAGTTAAAAATATTGTTGCAAATAAATAAGCAGGTAGAACTATATCGACGAAAATGCAGATATTATTAACTTTCATGAAATGAACCACTTCTAGCCATTGGTGTTTAGTGATGTTATACCTCTGAAGCATAAACAAGGCATCATTTGGAAAGCAGAAGACCCATTTTCATATCATTTGAATTTGATTGCTATTTAAAATGTCCGCACTGATTCGATTTTTTTTCCAGACTCGAAGAGTATATTTACTCATCTCTGTACGCAACACAGTTTCCATCATTGCAGTTTTAAATCTAGGAACATTAATTCAGCAATTATTCATTCTGTTATTTCTCACCTTTCGTATCTTTGATTCCTACCATGATTAAGATTTTCTTCCTCTGGAAATGGAACTGTAAGCAAATAAACGCATAAATATAATTATTTCAACTGATAAATTATTTAGGTTTATTTAAGGTGTAAATATCAAAACCAATTTCAAAAAGGAAGCAGAAAATTTGTGTTTAATTGAATATAAATATATATATATATATATATCCTACATAACTTAAATCCTGTATTATAGTGATTGGTTCAAATAGCCTCATGTGACCAAACATATTCTAGCTATGATAATGAAAACAAAACGCCCATGAGGAAAAATTTGCTATGTCGTGACGTCAATGGTGGAATAGTGCACTATTCCATCATTGACGTCACAAATCCTGCAATCTCTTGGACGCTCTGGACAGCGAGTTGTCTCTCCTGGGAGAGTCCCGCGATGCGTCGGCGCAGGCAACCATCAGATTCCGCTGAGCGTGGTGGGTTAACGAAAAGTAGGTCAGTGAGCTCACTAAACACTGGGCTCTGCAAGCACAGCGCATGATCTCCATTTTGGTCAAGATCGGGGGTGAACTGGTAAAAATATAGGATTTACAAGTCAGTTTCGGAAGTTCGTCATTCGATTTGATAATCGGGTTATACAAATTAGGACGATTTAGCTTTCAATCTAATTTCCGGAGTTTAAATTCCTTTTCCGGCAATCAAATAAATGTTTACTCCATCAAATTCCGACTAAGCGCACTATATTCGTAAAACGGTTATTCAAGTTAACAGAGACGTTCATATGAATTTGCAATACCGCCATAAGTAGCATTTAATTTCATTCCGGACATTCAAATTACAATATTTAGCATTCGAATTAGGGCTTAAATTTATAGCTGCAGGAAATTTTGTTTCTTTATGAAAGGCCTTTCTTGTCCCTCCTTTGCAAATTGCTGGTACATACTTATGTATGAGATGTATATCTTCCATTCATTAATTAGTTCAAGGAGTAAATTTCTTCTTTTTTTTTTCTCTATATATATTTCGTCTTCATTTCTCTTTTATTCATATGCAAGTCCAAGCTATTTTGCAACTCTGTCACACGCGTTACCTACAAATAATTTAACATGATATGTGTGTATACAGTTGAGTCCGAAAGTTTACATACACCTGGTAAGAAAACTAAAATAATTAAAATTCCTACCACCATTTGAACATTGGGCATCATTTATTTTTTATGAAGATGGCTAGGTAAGGTATCTACTTTGTTTTCAGGTAGTATGTTTTCATAAAAAGATATTTAGAAATATAATGGTTGATCTTACCTCAGTTTGGATAAACTCAAAGGGGCAAATATTTACATACACTGACCAAAATGACTGATTGTGCTGCCTGTGTTTTGCTTTATTTTTCACTTTTTCACATGTTGAGGAAGTCAACGAGCTTTCTGCATTCTCGTCCTGAGATAATTGTCCATTCCCCCAGCAAGATTGCAACAGTTCAATCCCATTTTAAGGTTTTTGGAGTGAAAAGCATTTTTTTTTTTTTTAAGGTCTGCCCATATGGTTTCTACAAAGGGCTGGTCTATACGACTGTGACGACCCCTCCAAAATCTTCCCTTTTCTCTCTTTTACCCATTCTGAAATTGATTCAAGTGAATGTTTGGGTCATAGTGCAATGAGGATCACAGACCTAATACCAACATGTTGCAAAATTCAGACTGACATACTGATATGATGCTACATGCTGAAACATCTCATTTCACAATATATAGGGTTTATCAACGGATTTATTGTTAATGAAGTGTGATGTTGGAGCATGATACATCGTATTTATTATATTGGTTCCAACTTTCAGGCTGGCATATTAAAATATACCAGCCTGAAATTTGGAACGATACACATGTGCATATAGAGCCATGATTTCAGGGGGTGCGAAAGTGAAGAAAAACAGGCCTTACGATACAAAGTAATTTTTAAATAGCCACATTACAATACCTCATAGCATACAGATAAACCAAAATTTACGAAACTCCACACACTTCGCTACTTTTGTTTTGTGAAATATGGCATTCATTACGAGCATGATAACATATCAATTCTACTCCACGTGAAATGTAAATCTAACGTATGACATTAAATCTTAACATAAAGACGCGTCCATTATTTGAGGAGGGGAAACGCAACATTACATTCATGAGTTTAGTGGAAATGCACGCAGCTGAAAAACAAAACCCGCGCTAACGGCGGGAAGCGACCGATTGACAACTGCATGCAATTATTACTTAGCGCACAAAAACTCGCCTAAGAAAACTTCCCTGTCGGTAAAATGGAATTGTCAGTCGATCCGTTCGAGGAAATTAGTCCTGGACATGAAATAAATAATTGAACTTTATCATATGTTTTCGTAGGTAGATGCTTCAGACCAGATTGGGGAAAAAGACATTTTGGCAAGCCTATAACACTATTGTGCTAAAGTGTAATCAGAATCTTTATTTCACATAGATTGATGTTCCTAACGATTATTGAAATAAATAGTGATCTTGTCACATCTTGCGAAGACGCCGTCCACATTCGATATGCATGTGATATGCGGAAATATTGACCCATCGAGTAAAGATTCGTTGTGATAATGTTAAAGTGACAGGACTTTTTTTAACCAATCGAGATGAATGTACCATATTTGGAAAGCTGAGAATTCAAGCTTTTAAAAACTGCTTGATCATTAAGGAGTAATATAATTATGCGTAATCGAGGAAGATGACTATGCAGCGTATGAGCTATTTTGAGAGCAAATTGGCCATATTGTACAGGAATTTGATCTTACTAGGATTTCGAATTGACACAGTGACAGGACTTTTTTTTCCCTTTGCAATAAGTTATTCCTATTTTTGAAAAATTCGGACTCTTAGCGTACTTATTCAAGTTGATCATTTCTTTGAAAAGATAGTTGCTCGCCATAATCAAGAAAACAAAGTGAAAAAACTGTGCAAAATCAAAAAGTCTATGGCCGCGTTCGCTTTGCGTAGAGTGATAGCGCCCTCTTCCCCTTAAGTTTACAACTAGAATTGATATGAAACCTATTAGACCTTTTAAATGATTACGAATGGTACGCGAACATGGCAACCTGATGACTTTAAATATCGCAGTGGTATATCAAGGGAAGGTGTCTCCATGGTATATCTAGGGCAATCCACACCATGATAATTAAAGATCAATTATAGCAAAATAATTAAAATAAACTTCCTTGTTCAGCAAATGGTGTATAATATATTCTTACCTTCAGAATATAACGAAGGAAAACGCCCTATTTTCAGGTCTGATCAGTTGGATACCTAAATTTTCGTTGAATTTTGTTGACAGGACCACGTACGTACACAGTGAGTTAAAAATACCAATAACACCAAAACATAGTAAATTCATGCAGTGGCGGGAAGAGCACACATTCAACCAGTGGCGGTGTATTACATTGCTATATTCGATACACAACTCTTGTTATGATAGTAGGCCTACACGATAGATATCAATGGAAAGGGTAGATTTTTTTTAAAGCATTTGATATGATATTCAAGAGGTTTTCAAGTACATTAGCTGAAAGTGACTCCGATCATATAATTTATAATTCACAAGCTAAAATGTACGAAAACGGAAATACACATTTTGGAACCAAGCCAAGATATTATTCCATGCGAAGAGAATATACAACGTGCAGTGCAATATTTTATGCAAAATAGCGCCAGCACCCAAACGCTGCATCCTTTTTACTTTTATTCCTATACAATTATGTAGAAAGATAATATTTAGATATTTGAATATATGGAAAGCATATATGTTTTCTTCTAATGGTTAATTAAAGGCAAAGCAAATCTCGAAACAATATATTTATTAAAGGATGTGACACTGAGTACTAAACAAATGATCTATTAGGATGTCAAAATGAAGGAAGCAAATCTCATAAGTGGAAGAATCACAGAAAACAATGTCGCATCCAAAAGCAAATTTACACCAACATGAAAGAAGATTACTTGTAATGGCAAGAGGAATGATGAATAAAACAGACCCCAGGATTAGCTTACCATTTGAAATGAGAACTTGTTCTGTTGACCTGGCTGAGGACAACTTGAAGAAGGATGACGAGGAATGGCAGGACAATGTAACACTTCACATTTATACTGGACTCACCCCACAATCGATCAATCAAGCATCAAACTCAGTCAAAATAACAGCAAGCGAAAGTACCAAATAAACCAGAAGAACACCCTAAAATATTATTGAAATATTTAGGCCAAAGCTTAATGCAATTAAGGCGGGAAAATGCTAATATCAGAATCTTCCAGGTAAGATTTCTGTGTCAACTCTCAATTCATTTTCATAACATCTATTCCATTTGTATTCTCTGACTTCATCATTTATGCTGCACTCACACAGACACTTTCGTATAGATACGTTTGTGCTGTTTTAACATTATTTCTTCTTCTATTCTATCATTTCTTATGTATTTCTTTGTTTTACTGGATGAACTAAATTATCAATATTTCCACTGCTGACTCTGACGGGTAGGCATCCGTGGGGATCCGCAGAAAAGAAAAAAAATTTGGTCGCAACCGGACGTAACTCAACGTAAGTGTATGTGTGACTGTAGCATAATACCATAATTAGTATCATCATCATCATCATCATCATCACCATCATCATCATCATCACCATCACCATCATCATCACCATCATCATCACATCATCACCATCACCATCATCACCATTACCATCATCACCATCATCATCATTACCATCATCATCATCATCACCATCATCATCATCATCATCGTCGTTACCATCAACATCACTATAACCACCATTATAAAGTATACAGTCTGTGTCTAATGTACAATGGGAAAAAAATATTTATGTATGAAAACTTCTCAAATGATGTGTGAACGTGGTACCAACTTAAAGCCAAAAGATTCTTCTGGTTGATGCACTCTGTTATGTATAATTTGCTTTAGTAAAACAAAAGTTATGCTAAATTTTGTGTGGCGATGAGTTAATCGAAATTACACGTATCTATTGTTTCGGTGCGCTGAATTCATGGCTACTATGTGCAAAACCCGTAGAAAAGCATGGACAAAGTACAATTATTCTTGATTATAGAAAACTGGTCATATTCAAAGATCTACAGCATCAAATCGGATGAAAAAAATTGCAGAAGAAATCCTGATTTTCCTACTTTATGGAAATATCAAACGCTTTTAGAATGTGATTAATTTTCATACTTTAAAAAAATGTTATATTGATAATCGTTATAGGCCTATGGGGAAAAAAAGAACCAATAGGAATGATATGGGATGAACATGAATTGCTATGTGGTTCTATAAATTATGCCCTGAATGACAATGAAAGATGAATACAAAAGAGACATGTTGCTGGGTGAAGATGATGAATATGTAATTCAGATACTGCGCGTGTACAGCTGGAAATAAGAATTGGAAAAGAACAAATAATATAACTGTGCAATTTTAACCCTTACACTGATATTTCTATATACTTTTTAATGATTATGCTCGTTGGAAAAGAAAAAAATAATAAACAAGTAATAATTGAATATCAAAGCTGTTTATAATTTGATGAATTTGAAAACAATGAAAATCACAACCTACTAGTATACATTGATGCTCTTTCGTCATGAGTTTACGCCATTTCAGAAATATTAATTTTTGACATAACCACCTCAAGCAATTTCATCATAAAAAAAATTATCATGTTTGTTTAGTTTGTATATTCCTATTTTGTTTAATGATTTTATCATAAGTATAATAGAAATTGAAAACATGTTTATCCAAAGTTCCCTTTTCGATATTTTGTTCGAGAAAAAAAACGTTGTAAATGCATGATGGTTTCCCATTGAATGGTCTGAGGAAATTTTTAAAGAGGTAGCTTTGAATGTTTTAGGTCATGTCAGACAGAATAAATTATACCAAAACTGTATTCTAGTTTAAACTCTGTCCTGGGAATATAAACCTATTTATTAAAGGGGAAGTTCACCCTGGAATTGTATTGGTCTTAAAAAATGGAGAAAAATAAAAGAAACATATGAGTGAAGGTTTGGAGAAAATCGACCAAAAAATTATGAAGTTATGAATATTCAAAGTTTTGATTCTGTGACGTCACATGCGAGCAGATCTCCTATGTGTTGTGTTGTGTAGTGTAAATTCCATAAAATGTCATTTTTTTTCAAAAGAAATTAATTATGTCACATGTGCGGTCGATATACCATCAAACATATGTTCATATACATGACTATATTAAATTGACCCATTCCTTTATCAAGAACCATGATAAAAAGACAAATTTATGGAATTTACATACACAACCAATGGGAGTGCTGCTCGCAAGTGACGTCACACAATCAAAACTTTAAATATTCATAACTTCGCTATTTTTTGGTCGATTTTCTTCAAACTTTCACTAATATTTTTTAATTATTTTTCTTCATTTTTTAAGACCAATAAAATTCCAGGGTGAACTTCCCCTTTAAGGGAGCGAACTATTGCTAATAAAGTGTATGAATTAGGCTAGAATTTTATTTTTACAAGGAAACTTAAATAATCTGATGGGGAAAATATTATGTTTGCTACTTGAAATATGGTTATCTGGTTATTGCGGTATGAATGTATTGAGTAGTGAATAGGTGTGTTATCATCAAAGTGTGTCTTTATTATAAGACTACACTGCTCAGAGTGTTGCATTATCGCGGCAGATTCAAGGAATTTGGGACCTATGATTTTATACAAGGCTGCTAGTTGCTTTAAAATACACTTTTTGCTCTTTCTCTAATTACAGCCTGGTATAACATGTATAGTATAAAGGCAAAATGCAAGATTTGAACTATTTCACGAACGCCTCTAAATTTCGGATGAAGCATTTCCTTTTAACATCGAATGTTATTAGTTCAGATGGCGATGTTTATATATTTATCTTTTTTTTTTGTAATGAAGGGCCTGGAAGCTTTAAAATAAATCGTACCTGCAGTCCATATATAGTAGTTTCGATTTCTTTGTTAATTAAATATAATGCATATTGGTTAGAATTCCCCCAAGAATGAACTGAATGATGACGGTGGCAGTCTGGGCATCCCCACAATTTATATTGGTAAGTCTGACATGTATTTGCGCGGTCTATCATTTTAACACATAATTCGCGTGTATTGTTTATTCCCACTATTGGCATTAACTACCGGGGAATCCCCGCGCCCAGTTGTGCCACGAGGACTATGTCCCCAGAAAAAGCAGTTGCTTGTATATAGGTGGGTGGTAGTAAACATCACAATCATTATTGATCGAACTTGTCTATGACTGCATGTATTCATTTATCAATATCATAGTTCAAAACTCCGTTGGTACAACCAACTGTAACCGCAAAATAACGGAGGCGTCAAATCATTGGTCAGCATTACTAAAATTATTACTCATCAGCACATCATACCAGGGAGTGGAAGATCATGATACATATGGCATGCTTTTCATCTATGAGTCATCTAGAGGCCAGGCTTAGAAAAGATACTACCCCGCTTTTTTATTGGGTGCTGGTTATATTTGTGTTGGCGACGTCGAATACTAATGGTACAAAACTGATAGTATTATTGTTTTGTTTTTTTACTTAGTGGGAATAAAAAAAAATCGGAGTGTCAGGATAGCGCTCCCATTTTTATGATTGTGTATTTGATTAATTTCAAGTAGTCCTTTCAGTAAATAATAAAAAAAAGAAAAGAAAGGGGGGATAATTATAAATAATCAAAGATAATGAAATTATTTGAAAGATTTTAAATTCAAATAGGAAAAAACAATATCTGAAGGTTAAAGAAACACAATTTTGGATTTACAATTAAAATACATAGATGAAGAAAAAAGAGAAGACAGTTTTGAATGGTAGGAAGTCAAAGAAAACTAATGGCAGATTGCGTGTCAATAAATATTTTGAAACATAAAAACTAACCAGGGGACAACTTTTTTCCATCATCTTCTATTGTGTAACATTTGTGAAATTTGAAAATATAACTGTTATTTACCTGTAAAAAAGAATAATTAACTTGGTTTTTCATTTTTTTTCTCTCTCTCTTCAGCATCTCCTCCTCCAAAATTGGTAAACAGCACCGTAGGAGGAACCAGTGAGTTCAGACCATGTTCCACCGATAAATCGCAGGATATCAAGTCCGTCTATGGGGGAATGGATCCAGTCCAACAGACAATTCATCATTATTCCTGGAAAGAAACCACGATGACAATGATGTGTATTCAGGTCAACGCTACTCAGTGGATGAAGACTTCTGTCTCATCATCAAGAATACTACCATGGAAGACGCAGGTTCATACTGGTGTCAGGTATGTATCAATCTATATACAATTTGCCACTCTCGACCCTGGTGAGGTAAATGGGTACCGGTAGGAAGAAATTCTTCGGATGCTCTAAAGTGCTCTTTAGGGCAGCTATGGCTATAGCCACTGTATAGGTAATAGTCGGCGTGATAAAGATGTTATAATCTGCCCTATCGGGGGGTAATAATAATAATAATAAAGTCATAATTTATTGTTATCATTACGTATTTGCATTCTATTTCTAGAACTTCACTGAGAAATATTGTCCTCTCAATGATCTGAAGTTTGCAATGAAGGTAGCGAGCACTTTTGTGAACACATAGCGAAAAGTTCAGCGAATCTAATGTTATTCGCTTGTTTAAATAATAACCAAAATGAAAATACATGTAAAATGAAATGCTCATACTCATCAAATAATTGTGAAAGGACCCATGGAAAAACAGCAGTATTAAACACATTGGTATAGTGGCTATAATAAATTAGCCACATCTTAAATGAAAAATCACATGGAGAACAGCAGTATTGTGTGAATACTGCTGGAATGGGCTATCCGCCGTATTTTTATTTCATGTTATGATGTATTATGTATTATGTATGATTGTATGATTTTACGGAAATAAAAACAAACAAATGTTTTTTCTATAAACGGAAACATGTATTTCTAACTTGGAGAAATTAATAATAAGTCGTCAGCCCATCTTTTACAAATTACACGAACAAAATGTGCAAAAGTTTAAAATCCTTTGTATTCTTTTTATGTGAATCGAAGCTTAGAATGAAAAGTACAAGCAAATATAATCACAAGGTATGAATACTATATGGAGTGATATTATTAAATTCGCTGTTCACTTTACCCATGTGTTTTGAATTTAAAAAATAAAGCGTTCACTTCAGGGTTGTGTAAATAGTGCCCAAGTCGCGTAATATTCATCGATTTCGGATCCATTGAAAATATAAGCACAAAATTCCCAGTGCTGTTAATAGGATGACTGATTCCTGTTTGTATATCCATACCTATACAAAGACATAGATATCAGGATCAGTCAAGTTCAACCCAATAAAAAATGATATTCATATGCCAGTGCACTGCTAGAGTGTTGATATTTATATGACGAAAATGCAGTGCGAGGAATGTAACAGTGCTTGGTATTGTGTCTTTTTCGATAAATTTTTCAATTCCCTCTCCCTCCCCTTTGCTTAGATTTCTTGGCGTACTGTTTTTCACTGTTGAGATATATATGTGCATGTATGTTCATATCATTTAGTTCCATATGTGTTAAACATGAAATTGAATTGAATGAAACAGAACAATCTAGTGTTAACTTGACGTTCTTTCTAAAAATTTGTACTCAGAACACCCTTTAAAAACAGTTTGTTATCAAGTTTATTAATACAGGTTATAACCGTTTTTTTTTAATTTATAAGTATACTTGCAATAGATATTAATAACTTTATGTAAATATCATACATGTACATGTTGATAATATTAGTTGTATGTCCTTTGCTCTCTGTATAACAGGTAACACCAAGGAAAAAACTGAGTACCTCTGTTACGTTTACTCTCATCGTAAGCGAGAAAGAGCCTGTAACCATTGAACCACCACAATAGAAGAACGGAAGAAATGGATGCATCCTACGTCGAAGCAGCACCTTCAGTTTGTCAGCTTATCTGGTAAGTTCCATGATTATTCGGTTATTGTACCCACGCCACACCTCCCCAAAAAAAAAAAAAAAAAAAAAAAAAAAATGCATTGATAGTTAAATACATCAAAAACAAACAAAAACGATACGCCTTACAATGAGAATTTTTTTTTAAATCAAATTTGGGCATCACAATTTATTTTTCAATTCTCAATTCAATTTTCATGCTTGAGTGAGCATAGCGGAAAATTTGTAAAACACATGAAAATTCAGGTCGCGGATTATTATTTTTTTTTTAATTTGATTTGATTTATTTGTCAAGTATAACAATATTCAAAAATTAGCTTGACGGGATGACCCATTAAAGCGGAGGAATTGCTATCTACATGTACTTTGGTGAAAAGTAAAAATCCTAGAAATTGTTTGATTATAAAATATGATAAATTATATAATATATAATGTTTAGAATCGTTTTGTCGTGAATTGATATGGCTTAGAATTAAAAAAAAATATCATGGGATCATATATAGATATATATATATAATATAATATATATATTATATATATAATATAATAATATTATATATATATATAATATACATTGTATATTATAATATACATATATATATATATATATATATACTATATATAATATATACTATATATGTATGTTTACAAACTCTCATTTAATTATTGAATGCGGTAGTTGGGCATGTTAGGACTCCTCAGTATTGAGGCGAATGAGAAAGTCTGCTCTCAGTTTAAGAATCGGTGGTAAGCTTGTTCTAATATTTCTCTTTTTAAAAATTGAAACATTTGCTATAATTGTAGTTTCTTACTTCTCAATAGAACCTGCATAAAATTCAAGAAGTTAATTAAAAAACTGTCCACATTATGTGGACATGTTAACCACTTCACTTCCTGTTCTGTCTTGAAATTACAGTGTCCATGTGCATGTCTTTGACGAGTGGATTGCTTTCATTTTGGCTGATGAACGTTGCTGGCGTTGGATAAATCCAAACATCATGGAGAAACCATGAATTTACATATTTTGACATATATATATATATATATATATATATATATATATATATATATATATATATATATATATATATATATATATATTTATAGATTCACTATATCTTCTCCTTTGAAATATACCCTTCATCCAAATAGTTTACATTCTGTGATATTATTATATCATTTTTGTTGTCATTCTTCATGGTTCATTTTTTAAACCAACACAACAAATATCAATGTACTTAATATGAAATGCCTTATTTATATTACATGTACAGGTATGTGTCGTTTTATTTAGTTTGAACTACATTCTTTCTTTTAAAAAAAAAGAAGAAAAAAAGCTATGCGTATAAAACAATGTTGCTTATTTGTGTGTTTTTACGAAGAAATTGCACCCGTATTCCTTTAATCTACTCTTATACCCTTTTCAGACTGTTATTTCTTAACCCCGTACTATCCTTAACCCCATACTATCCTTAACCCCGTACTATCTTTTTTCGCTTTCAGACTGTGTTTCTTAACCCCATACTATTTGCTTAGCCGGGGTTAAGAAATTCAATGCTTTTCACACTGGGTATTCCTTACCCCCATACTATTTGCTGGATCATGAATATCAATGATTTCACTCTCTTTCTTTATGTTCTTCATTGTTTTTATCTCTTTCCTTATGTTATTCTATGTTTTCTATCTTTCCTTTTGTTATTCATTGTTTTTCTCTATTCCCTATGTTATTCCTTGTTTTTTTCTTTTTTTCCTTATGTTATTCCTTGTTTTTTCTTTTTTTTCCCCTTATGTTATTCCTTGCTTTTTCTCTTTTTCCTCATGTTATTCCTTTTCTTTTCTCTTTTTCCTTATGTTATTCATTATTTTATCTCTATTTCCCTTATGTTATTCAATTGTTTTCTATGTTTCCTTATGTTAATTCATTATTTTATCTCTCTTCATTATGTTATTCATTGTTTTCTCTTTTTCCTTATGTCATTCGGTTGTTTTTCTTCTTCCTTTTGTTTTCATTGTTTTAAATTCATTTGCTTTCCTCTTTTTCCCTATGTTATTCTTTGTTTTTCCTTTCTTCCTTATATTATTCATTGCTTTTATCTTTTTCTTATGTTCATTCAATTTTTCTTTTTTTCTTTATGTTATCATGGTTTTTCTCTTTTTCCTTATGTTATTCATTGTTTTCTCTTTTTCCTTTATTAAGTTATTCATTGTTTTTCTTTTCTTTATGTTATTTCATTGTTTTTCTCTTTTTCCTTATGTTATTCATTGTTTTTCTCTTTATGTGTTATTTCATTTTTTTTTTCTTTTTTCCTTGTTATTCATTGTTTTTTTCCATTTATTCCTTATGTTATTCATTGTTTTTCTCTTTTTCCTTATGTTATTCATTGTTTTTCTCTTTTTCCTATGTTATTCATTGTTATTTTCATTTTTCCTTATGTTATTCATTGTTTTTCCATTTTCCTATGTTATTTCATTGTTTTTTCTTTTTCTTTATGTTATTCATTGTTTTTCTCTTTTTCCTTATGTTATTCATTGTTTTTCTCTTTATGTTATTCATTTTTTTTTTCTTTTTTTCCTTATGTTATTCATTGTTTTTCCATTTTTCCTTATGTTATTCATTGTTTTTCTCTTTTTCCTTATGTTATTCATTGTTTTTCTCTTTTTCCTTATGTTATTCATTGTTTTTCTCTATATTTGTGTTATCAAGTTTACGAATAATTATGCATATTCATGACCACATTTTCATTGATTGGCTAATGCTTAGCCCCGCTTTTCCTTAGCACGGTTTGGTTTCAGACTGCAACTCTTAGCACCGCAATTGCCCGGCTAACTCCGCAATTACCCGGCTAACCCTGCTTTTTAGCAGGGCCAGATAGTACCGTACTATTTACCGTGCTAGCCTACTTTGGTAAAACGCAGTCTGAAACCGAAGCGTGCTAAGCTTAACCCCAGGAAATAGGTGGTACTAAGGCCCCCCCTTAGCCCTACCTATTTCCTGGGGTTAAGGATTTTAACTGCAGTCTGAAAAGCATATTAAAGTATTTTCATTTGTATCATGAAAATGGATTATTTTGTTTTGTTTTGTTTTGTTTTGTTTTGTTTTGTTTTGTTTTTTTGTTTTTTTAATAGTCAGTCCTGGCTTATCGATTTCCATTAATATGTTTCTCTGTAAAAACTCATAAAAAAATATTTTTGTGGATATCAGAACAGTCAGACGAAGACAAGAAAGAAAAATCGATGTTTAAATGAAATTAGATAAACTTAAATAGATATCATGTATGTATATTGTTGCTTTCATTAACTTTTTATTATTTATGTTTCCTTTCTAAATTCTACGAACTGCCCACTATATCTCCATTTTTCTTCCAAAAACACTTGTCTTGAATTACTTATGACAATTTCTTCCAAATTCAATTTTGAAGTAAATAAATATATTTGTGTTTTGTCAGAAGACATTTCTATTATGACTACGACTGAAAGAGGCTGCATAATGATCGATGTACATTAACTCGATCGAAATGACATGATTAATGGATAATTAAAAACAAAACACTTTAACATTTTGTCTGAAATCATGCAAACGGGTGTATATAAAAACATTTACCCCGGCTTACAGTTTTTATGATAATTAATTTTTGGATGTAACTTTTTTTTAAATATTTATCGGTTCTTATTTCAAATTCTTGAAAGATATGGGAGATGTCAAGAAAGCATAAACTGACAGGAGTTCTTAACGTTGAAATTATCCAAATCAGCAAAGTCTCTGTATAGAGGTATAGGCGCATGATAGTTGTACGCAACTGGGTTCGAATCCCGGCAGAGACAATTTTCTTCCTTATTTGGCGTGGTCTAGACGTTAACCAAAAATTGTCATATGTCATTATTTCTTTTCATTTCTCATATACTTCGTTTAAATTATTATGTGATTATTATTATGTGATTTGTATTGAAAACAATGAAAATTATCGAAGTAGATACTAATAATGCAATGAGCCGAACTTTAGTATCGTTTTGATTGATAATGAACAAGAGCCTTACCTTTCTTTTTTATCACGATTTATAAATATTGGGAATGCAGTTATACTCATGATTTAAGCCAGATTTAAGCTACCGAAACAGAAAAACTATCCTTTATATTCGTCTGCAATTATTTTACATCATAGATATGAATATACATGTACAATGAGAGTTTTAGCACTTATTTATAAGAGGACGACAAAATTATCCCTTTTGGAAAAAAAAAACATTTATTATGTAAATAAAAAAAAAAATAAAAAACACTACAGTACTTATGTCTATAAAATGTTTCAATTGTATATATTCTTTCTATGTCATAAAAAAAACAATAATCATTCTATAACAGTTCCGTGGCCATTTTGCGCATGATTACAACGATGAATTTAGAAATTAAGTTTATACTACCTCTGCATTTTATTTCATTGAAGTTGTAATTATAAAACGAAATAAAATTTATTTTATTTATTTATTTCATTTCATTTTTTATTTCCACTCATGGGCGGAACACCCTTTTCAGTTGAAGGCTGTTCTTCTGTACACAGAGAGATTAATGTTTTATGTATTTTCCTCACATTTTTTACCAGCCTCTCGTCTAAACAAAAATTCGAAATAGATTCCACCAAACATTGCCCATCACCTGTGGATATGACTGTCAATATTTCAAAGTTATTTTCGGACAGTTCTTTTTTCAGATTTAAGTGTCAGTTTAATTTACTATTTCAGTTTTATTTAAACCGATTATGCATGATTGCCGATATGATGTTGTATATACAAATAATTTATCATGATAAATAAATATCTACTTTTTATTTGTAAAAGTCAGAGTATATGATAATTAAAATTTATATTTCGAAAAAAATTCGGGAAAAAGTTAACATTACTTCGCCTACACGTGTTTTATTATATAAGTAGCATCTTCTTTTTTCTTAATGATGATTGCTGAATAATATGGCACGTCTGCACCCACAGAAGTAATATGTAAGACCATAAATACAAAAATTATGAGACATATAATTGAAAATAAGAATATTTGCACAATACAAGAAATGCCCGTATAAATGCTAAAAGCTTATATGATTGGGATTATAATAAAAATACATGCGATGGAAAGTGTTAATGGGAGAAATGAAAGAGAATTAACGTTTGACGTTGCATAAAGAAAAAGAAGAGAGGAAAATAGAAAGGGATGAAGGGAAGAAGAGAAAGGAAGGGAGGGTAAAGTAAAGGTGAAAGAAAAAAGTGAAGGGGTGAAGGGAAGGTGAATACAAAGAGAAAAGAAGGGATACAGGGAATGTGAATTAAAAAGAAGTGAAGGGAATGTGAATTAAAAAGAAGTGAAGGGAATGTGAATTAAAAAGAAGTGAAGGGAATGTGAATTAAAAAGAAGAGAAGGGAATGTGAATTAAAAAGAAGTGAAGGGAAGGTGAATTAAAAAGAAGTGAAGGGAATGTGAATTGAAAAGAAGTTAAGGGAATGTGAATTAAAAAGAAGAGAAGGGAATGTGAATTAAAAAGAAGTGAAGGGAATGTGAATTAAAAAGAAGTGAAGGGAATGTGAATTAAAAAGAAGTGAAGGGAAGGTGAATTAAAAAGAAGTGAAGGGAATGTGAATTAAAAAGAAGTGAAGGGAATGTGAATTAAAAAGAAGAGAAGGGAATGTGAATTAAAAAGAAGTTAAGGGAAGGTGAATTAAAAAGAAGTTAAGGGAAGGTGAATTAAAAAGAAGTTAAGGGAAGGTGAATTAAAAAGAAGTGAAGGGAATGTGAATTAAAAAGAAGTGAAGGGAATGTGAATTAAAAAGAAGTGAAGGGAATGTGAATTAAAAAGAAGAGAAGGGAATGTGAATTAAAAAGAAGTTAAGGGAATGTGAGTAAAAGAGAAGAGAAGGGAATGTGAATTAAAAAGTGGAGAAGGGAATGTGAGTAAAAGAGAAGAGAAGGGAATGTCAATGAAAGAGAAGAGAAGGGGCGAAGGAAATGTGAATAAAAGAGAAAAGAAGGGTGAAGGAAATGTGAATTAAAAAGAAGAGAAGGGAAATGTGAATTAAAAAGAGTGAAGGGAATGTGAATTAAAAAGAAGAGAAGGGAATGTGAATTAAAAAGAAGTAAGGGAATGTGATAAAAGAGAAGAGAAGGGAATGTTAATTAAAAGAAGTTAAGGGAATGTGAGTTAAAGAGAAGAGAAGGGAATGTGAGTAAAAGAGAAGGATGTGAATAAAAGAAGAGAAGGGAAGGTGAATTAAAAGAAAGAAGGGTAAGGGAATGTGATAAAAAGAAGTGAAGGGAATGTGAAGTTAAAAGAGAAGAGAAGGGAATGTGCAATTAAAAAGAAGTGAAGGGAATGTGAATTAAAAGGAAGAGAAGGGAATGCGAATTAAAAAGAAGTTAAGGGAATGTGAATAAAAGAGAAAGAGAATAGGGAATGTGAATTAAAAAGGGAGAAGGAATGTGAGTAAAAGAGAAGAGAAGGGAATGTCAATGATAAGAAGAAGAGAAGGGGCGAAGGAAATGTGAATAAAAGAGAAAAGAAGGGTGAAGGAAATGTGAATAAAAGAGAAAAGAAGCGTGAAGGAAATGTGAATAAAAGAGAAAATAAGGGGTGGAGGAAATGTAAATGACAGAAAAGAAAAAGGGCGAAGGGAATGTAAATGGAAGAAAAGAGAAGGGGTGAAGGGAATGCGAAGAGAAGAGAAGAGAAGGGGCGAAGGAAATGTAAATGAAAGAGAGAAGATGGTGATTAGAAGAGGGGTGAAGGGAGGGTGAACAGAAGATAAGAGAAGGGAAATATAGCAAATGAGCTATTTACAAAATAATGCGGTATAGCAAAATAAGAAAAATGTTTTCTGTATTATTGTTTAATTATTGTTCTGCAGCAATAAAAACCTTCACATATATATATATATACAGTCAAACCTGTCTATAGTGGCCACTGTCTATAGTGGTCACCTGTCTTTAGTGGTCACCTAAATTGATTCCCTCTAAATATAAAAGTGTGCTTTAGAACCTGTCTATAGAGGTCACCTGTCTACAGTGGTCACTTTTTATGTCTCTCTTGGGGTGGCCACTATAGACAGGTTTGACTGTATATATATATATATATATATGAGATATTTACATAATTTGGGTATTCCCATCTAATAATTGCATCCAGATGTTATTGGAATTCCCTGTTCCAGCATCCATCCATATAGAGAAAAAGAGATAAGGAGATGGGAAAAGAATGAAAGGGGAATCTTGAGAAATTACATGCCACAAACTGAGATAAAATCTTGAATAAACTGATAAATGCCAAAATACAATACGGTGT
Organism: Paracentrotus lividus; assembly: GCA_940671915.1. NCBI lineage: Eukaryota > Metazoa > Echinodermata > Echinoidea > Camarodonta > Echinidae > Paracentrotus > Paracentrotus lividus. The sequence goes on along the minus strand of CALNVZ010003425.1, from coordinate 40,781,014 downwards.
TAAAAATATTTTGTATATGAAATCAAAATGGGCAATGATATATCAGTAAAAAGAGGGAGGTGGGTATACCCTGCTGGAAAGAACACACTCATTCACAATGTGAAACACAGTGTAAATCACACTGTGTTTCACATTGTGAATCATAGTCTGCTCATCAATGTTAAATTGGGGCGTTTTCACACTGTGAACAATACTGTTCACCCTGTGAAATATATGTCGTAAGGTTTTCACATTGTGAAAATTTGTTTATCACAGTGTGAAAATTTTTTCACGGTTTAGCCACACTATGATATCAATTTCACACTGTGAGCGGGTACATTCGCACTGTGAAATCAATTTTCACATTGTGAACAATGTGTGGTTTTCCACATTGAAATCACCTTTTACACATTGTGGACAGTGTTTTCACACTGTGTTCACAATGTGAATGCGTGTGTTCTTTCCAGCAGGGTACGCATTAAACACAGACTTGCACACATAATTCCCTAGTGCACAAATATTATTAAAATGGGGATATACCGAACATTAATGAATTCATGCATCCAAAATTTGATTAATATCGCTATCACACATGGTTGAATAAAAGTGCAAAAGAAGCTAAGCATCAATTGGTATAAATAATGCTTTGTTCCCCTTTTCATTGATATTCGTCGTAAGGTTCATAGGCAAAGCAAGAGCGTTGTGCAATCACATTTATCTTCTTCTTTTTCTTTTTTTTT
>CALNVZ010003425.1:40763542-40780195 GCA_940671915.1 Paracentrotus lividus | reverse complement strand
CGCGCGCGCACAGGAAGTACATTTTTTCAGTGAGACAGGTAAAAATGTTATCATTTGGGATGTGTTACCATTTGGGTGCGCGACACACGTATGCTTGTTCCCGATTTCTCCGGAAAGGGGTATATTTTGGAGCTCAGGTCGTTGAAAAATCCCCGAGATATCATTGAAATAGGGGTCTTTTAGCTTTTTTCCCATGACATATTTTTAATTGGGGATAGTTTTCAATCCTGAAATATGGGCTTGAATATGGTCCAAAAACATATGAAAAGGGAGTAATTTTCCTCGCTCCCCCTCCAAAAGCCTGTAATATAGGAAGGTAAGTTTGAAGCAGCTTCCCCTCAAAAAGCCTCTAATAAGGGGAAATTTAAACACAGTTTCCCGGACTGATAGGGGTATCTCTAAAAATCTGGAACCGGCATATGTGTATGGTTGACCTCCTGAGTGGGGGGGGGGGGGTGTGCCCCTTCTCGCTTGAAGTGTAGCCTTTTAATGATAGGCGACAATTAAATTTTGAGTTCATGCCTTTGACTGTCGTCATTTTACAAATAGCAATCTTTATCATCTAAGAACATAAGGTATGCACACCCACATTTTTAAGGCTACGTCGGCTAGAATTTCTGTCAGATTTGTGGAAGGGGCATGGGGGGGGGGGGTAGCATAAAATAGAATAGTCCTTCGGCCTTCCAGTATTTGTCATCATTATTCAAATAAGAGTATTTTCATTTACTCTTTATGTACATGTATGTATACCATACTTAGTACATTGTTTATACTACAGTGCTTTTAACCTTCACTGAAAAAAACTTTGTCACAAGCCAGATTAATTCGTCAATCGGGTAAAATAATTTGTTTGCGATATAACTGTGAAATGACAAACTCATGGTAGTATACATAACAAATTGATCGAGCACTATTACAAAGTTTCAAACTGGTGTTGACAAAAACAAACTTGCGCATGACTGATTTATTTGCGTGACGACTCTTCGCAACGTAATTGACAAATCCTCTTCGCAGTCAATGTAGAAATGACGATTTTAAGTCGGCCATAACGAATTATAATACAAATTATTTGCTGAAAAACAAATCAATTTTTGACGCAAAATGCATGACAAATTTAGCTCCTGAAGACAGTTTGGGAAACCCCGCACATAATCAGCGTCTTCGAATCACTCGCCGGTCGCCGTGATTTAGCTGCGAGGCAAGGCTTGAGCTGGCAAGTGTTGACTGGATTTGATGTATTTTGAATTTGTTTCCTCAGGAATTTCGAGGTTCTATTAAAACTGACAAAAATATTAACTATCTGTATTGTTTGTTTATTACAGGTGTGTTTCTGACTGTTACATGACAAATTAACGTCAAAATGCAGTACAAATTGATGAATGAAAAAACAAATTGAAAAATGAGAATGAGGAATTAAAATGTTGCAATGACAAACTTTGAAAAAGGTTTGTCAAATTAGACCACTTTTCATGACAAATTAAATTCGTCATGTTATGGTGCATGACAAATCTATAATGACAAATCTTTGGCATGACAAATTTAATCTAATTTGTTAAATTAAACCACATTAATGACAAATTTATATTTGTCAATTGACAAAGTTATTTTTTCAGTGTTATAGACAGGGGCCACCTTGTATAGAGAAGATATGAATGAATAAATAAATTAATAATGAAAAAAAAGCCATTGGGATAACCCACTTCACTTTGGTCGGACATCCACTTATATTTTCTTTCCCCCTTTTCCCCCGAGGAGGGGGTGGGGGGGGGGGGGGGGGGGGGGCACCAAATTCCCGATTTGAGGGATTTCCCCTTTTTTTTGGTTGGGCGGACCTATGAGCCCCCCCCCCCTACCCCCAGGTTCCTCGTTGATAATGGACCCCATTTCATTATTTTTGTGCCGTGACTCTGATGGAATTTGTACGATATATATGCATTTTAAAGATATGTGTGCACAAGGTCAAAATGTATTACCTATGTATTCTTTATGAAAAAAAAAAAAACAAAAAAAAAACCTGCCGCCCCCACACATGGGCTCAATTTCTAAATACAAAACATCAGATGCTGTCGGGTTTTATTAAATCTCTTTAGAAAATTTTATTATGCTTCCAAAAATTAATTAAATCTGTAAAAGAATTGTACCATTAGCCATGGTCAGTCACAATGTTTCGTACATATACAGTTGTCCGCAAAATTGTTCATACCCCTGTAGTTTTTTAAGTTTTTTTAATCCTGCTTTAAAATAAATGAGTTTCCTCAAACTTTTTGGTGATGAGTATGTTACCAACATCCGGACTATTAGGAGAGTTTGACATTTTGAGTAATTTTGTATTCCAGGGGTATTTGATTGACAGATTTATGAAAACCACCATGTTCATAATTATTCTTACCCTAGGGGTACCAAGTCCAATTTCTTATCAATTAACCATGGGTACATATTATTTTCTTTAAATAACCATCTGAAATAGTTTTTACAAGAGTCTTTAGTCTTTCTTCATGGCTTCTGTGGGGTCTGGCCCATTTGTCATATGGAAAACCTCCAGGCTGAGTCAGGTTGTATGGTCTTTGAGCCATTTTGTGAGTCGTCAACTTCCCAGACACATTTCTAAACGGATTCTTGTCAGGTCATCGATTTTTTTTTTTTTTTAATCTCCAGATCATTCATTATGATTGTCCTTGAACTACTATTTGATTAACTTGGCCGTATGCTTCTGAATTTTGTCCTGTCAACATGTCTGATGCTGTCCCACGTAACATTTACAAGCATACTTTTGCAAGTTTTCATCCAGGATCTTAATAAAAAATGTCTGTTCCGGGATGCCTCCTAATCTGAACAGATTCCCAGTGCTACCGAGCAATGATAATCCCCCATTGCAATTCTATGAGAATGCCATGTGCCAAAATCAGGACACTGTTCTTTAGATTGAAAGATTCATCTTTCTTTTGCCAAATTGAAGAAAGTCCATATCACCCGTAAATTCTAATTTTCTCTCATCAAATTAAATTATGGTCCAAAAGCTAAAATTCTGGTCTAAATGAGATCAAGAACTGTCCAAAGGCCTCCCGGTGGGTCTGACTGCAAAACTGGAGTCCGTATATCAGGAAGTGTCTGTATGAATATCCTCTATGCAGTATTCGCTCTTTGGCACTTTCGTCTCTGGCTGGTCAGTGGTATCCATTCTGACCTTGGTTGTGATCTGCGTGTTGTTGTAAGCCTCTCAGTATACTTATTTGGCAATTGAAGGAGACACCTTGCACGTTTAGTCATACCCATGGAAGCTTTTTCCGAAGTGTCTTACATCTGGTGCTCATGAATGAAGGACTTGAGGGTTAAATCAGGTATTAAAAAGTGTGGGTAGGGCGATTATCTTATTTCAATAACATTCAAATGAATCTTCCTAAGTGAAAAATTGAAAGTCCTGATAAGAAACCAATAATAAAGGAGTTGGGAAGCTGAAGACTCACAGGATGGCTCAAAGACCAGGCAACCTGACTCAGATGGTTATTTAAAGAAAATAATATGTACCCCTGGTTATTTGATAAGAAATTAGACTAGGTACCCCTAGGGTATGAACTATTATGAACATGGTCTAGCCGCCATCTCGATGTAGCGTCTATAGTTTTTTTTTTCAACGGATTATGATTGCCTAAACCTTCAATAGGAAGAATCCGATTGCTGACACTCTGTCAGCATTGAGCATTTTGAGATATGTGACGTCATACAAAATGGCCGCCAAAAAACAGAATTTTCTTCTAAAATTGTGTAAAACTACACTTTTAGTCAGCTAATTAATGTCTGAATGTCTCTGGAAACTTAACTAAATACTGTTTTATTATATCGCATGAAATAAATGTCAAGATAATTTGTATAATTGTTTATAGCGCCCTCTATTTTTAAATTAAAAAAAATATGTGCTGCTCAAAATGATAGGTATCATTTTTCTTCCAATTTAGGGCAGATTGTGTTGCCTTAACCAGCGAAATTCAATCTCTCTGTAAGTTCTGCCTATAAACCTCCCACTTAGAATTTTAACCTCCCCTATGAAGTATCTGGCGACCACATCAACAAGGCTATTGAAGACTTCAACAGCCATCATATTACATGGGAAAATAGAGAACCCAATGGAGACGGCGACCTCGTCGAAAACTGAGCAGATGCAAGTCACATGGTACTCATTCATGATGCAAAGCTCCCCTCTTCCTTCCTCAGCGACCGATGGAGACGCAGATACAACCCTGACCGGGTGTCAACATTGCCAACCAATGTGAGAAACCAATTCCGCACACCCAGCATCAACCAATCGGGCCTATATTAGAGTGAACGCAGCTATCACACCTCACAGAGTTCCCTTCTGCTGTCGTTTCCATTTAAAGAAGGCAACGTTGGAACAGTTTGCATTAGATCTGGATGATGTCATTCAAGACCTTCCGTCCATTCTATGTAACTATGACACCCTTGTAGAGATGATCAAGAAGTCCTCATCCCACGAAGCTACAGCACAAGGTGCTTTATTATGAGTATGTAAAACGCTTGCAGGGTGACCCTTTCAGTGTTGACGCAATGAAATGTGGTGAGAACCTTTCTGTCATTATGGAAAGTCGACAGAGAAAATGGCAAGAATTGATCTAGTCAACGGATATGACCCACATCAGTAGGAAAGCCTGGAAAACAAATCGGATTCTGGAAAATGACTACACAAAAACCCAACCAAGACCACAAATCACTGCTGACCAAGTTGCCCACCAGCTCCTTGTAACCAATCAGGGAAAGCCTGATCACTGTTCCAGGAGAGCGAAGCTTCCCCAAGATGCTGAAGAATGCTTCCAAGAGCCCTCAGACCTGACAAGACCTTTCAGCGTGAAAATCCTATGTGATGGTATCAAGACCATGAAGAACAACAATGCAGCAGGCCTTGACGACATCCTCTGCGAACAGATCAATCACCTGGGACCTGTTGAGCTTCAGTGGCTGCTCGATATGCTAAATTGCATGAGTACCAATACATTCCCGAAGCTATGGATGAAATCAAGAGTCGTTGTCCTGCTTAAACCGGGAAAAGATCTAGCCATACCTAAGAGCTATATGCCCATTTCTCGATCTACTATGTCATACATGTAGGCCTACATGCAACTCTTTGAAAGACTCATACTTACTATAATCGTATTGTCCCCATTGATGATGACCTCCTCATTCCTGAACACTAAAAGACAGGTTTCCGGCCAGGAAAATCCTGTACTAGCCAACTCCTGAACCTCACACAGCACATCGAGGATGGGTTTGGGGAAGAGCTTATTACCGGAATAGCTTTTGTTCACCTCCCAGCAGCCTTTGACACTTCAAACCATAGGATTCTCACCCGCAAATTCTTTGAGATGACAAACGATGTGAAGCTGACCAAGCTACTCCTGAACCTGCTATCAAATAGACGGTTATATCTCGTTTCACCATGTCGTCCTTAAAGTTAAGAACGACATTACAAGCGACTGGATAATGTTCTTGGGTGCTGTACTAATCACCTGCTAAACCATTTAGCACAAGAACTGATCACCAGTCGTTTATAAAGTTGTTTGTAACTTACCAACGAATTGGTGAAAAACCAACTTTGATGGCCAGCGCAGCAGATGGCGCAAGATGAAAATGGTCTCCGAGAAGTGAGTGTCATTGCCTCTCTGCTCTTCAATGTATATACCAATGGCCAACCAATACACAACAATACAGCTTACTGTATGTTGACGATCTCTGCATTGCCTCACAGGAACATTCCCTTGAAGACAAAACAGGAGGGGTTTCCATCCCATCTGCAATCACAATCCTACCAACAAAAAACTGAAATCAAGACATAGTTTCCTCCATTCTGCAGTAACCCTTGATAACTCTGCCCATAAACTTAGACTGATCCTGTGGACCAACCATCGCTAGGAAATGCCACACAGGCTATACATGAGTGCAAAATAATTCCTTCACCAGGTCATAATGGCCAACGTGATCATGCCCGAACAGGCACAGGACGCTGTAAGGTCTTTTTGGAAAAGTTGGTATACGAGGACAGACATGCTGTGAGTGTGGGGGAAGAGCAGACCATGGAACAATTGCTGTTATGCCCCCACCTAATTGAACCATGTACCCTTGAAGACCTGGAAGGGTTTAACCCCAAAGCAAAGTCCTATGTCCAACTCTGATCTGGTGTAATATAGTGTAATATAATGTAGTGACCCCACAATCCAGAGGCATGCAGTGCATGATCAAAACTTAAAGTTTTCGAAATAGAAAAAGTCATTTATAATAAGCAAGGTTAAAATTAGCCATATGTTGATCAAAACCATAATAAATGTTACCAACTGCTCTTCCCCTGAAAATGTAACCACAAAATAATCATCTAAAAAGTCATTACAATAAATGTATTCAATCTTTGGTGTTGAGCCGATTAGATTTTGCAAATTCTTTGTTTGTTAATATCGAAGTTTCTGATATTGAAAGGCTTCAGCGCATCACAAACCGCGCCGCCCGTATTATACTTAAAGCAAGGAAATTTGATCATGCAAGACCTCTACTAAGAGTTTTGCACTGGTTACCTGTAATTTTGTTTAAAGTAGCATTGATTGTATTTAAGTCTATTCATAATTTGTCTCCTCAATACATTTCAAACATGTTTTCATTTCTCACACAGTCAAATTACTCTTTACGATCTCGAACAGACAACCCTCTTTTTGAAAATTCAAAAGATGAATTCCAAAAATGTGAACAAACTATTAGTTTTGCAGGTCCCAAAATTTATTTAATTTGTACAACGGTTCAAACATTTAAGAAAAAATTGAAGACATATTTGTTATCCCTCTGATCTGTTTATACTAACTTAGAAGGCAAGTCACCTCTCTTACTGTTGTGTTTTTGGTTTTGGTTTTTTATGTGAAGCGCCTTGAGCAAATTTATTTGGAAGGGCGCTATATAAGAATTTATTATTATTATTATTATTATTATTATTATTATTATTATTATCATTATTATTATTATTATTATTATTATTATTATTATTATTATTATTATTATTAATTACCTCTAGAGGTTTGTTCTTTATTTCATTAATAGATTTGTGTATCAATTCTCCAGAATTACCATCCCTCATTTTAGAGGTCGAAAAGAACCAATTAATGTTTTAATTTGTTTCACATTGAATATTATTCATATAACACCATCTAAATAAAAACCTATTATTGGAATAAAAATTTGAGCCATTAAACCAATCCTCGCTGCTTTAATGAAAACTATTTCATGTATGCTTATCCCTTCTTGATTGGTTTTTATATTTTTCAGAGAAAAATATAGGGGGGGGGGGTTGAAACCTATCATTTCGGGAGCACATATATTTCATGAAAACTAATACTTCAAAATTGAGGGCGCTATGGAAAATATGCAAATTAGCATGTAATGTATGGCCGTGTGACCTAACAAAACAATATTTAGAAATGGTCAAAGAGATATGCAGACATTTAGCTCCCTAATGTTGTTGAAATGTCCATATTAAACATCTATTTTCTCAATTCTAGAGGGAAATTGGGTAATTTGGCGACCATTTTGTATGACTTCCCATATCTTAAAATGCTCAATGCTGACAAAGTGTCAGCAATCGGATTCTTCAAATAGAATGTTTAGGCAATCATAATCCGTTGAAAAAAAAAAAAAACTATAGACGCCAAAACAAGGTTAGGCCAAAAAATTGCAATCTGCTGCTGGACTAACATGGTGTTTTTCGTAAATCTGTCAATCAAATACCCCTGGAATACAACATTACTCAAAATGTCAAACTTTCCTAATAGTCCAGATGTTGGTAACATACTGATCACCAAAAACTTTGAGGATACTCATTTATTTTAAAGCAAAATTAAAAAAACTTAAAAAACTACAGGGGTATGAACAATTTTGCGGACAATTGTACATGTATGTTATGTAATGTATAATACGTATAAATATATATGCGGGTTTTCAACATAAATAGACGAAATTTTGATTTGTTTGTATATTACATTCATATTTTTAGCGTATTATAACTTTTTATAGAAATAAGGTTTTGCTCAAATTCTTTTTACAGGCGATAAGACATACCAATGGGCAGTTTTTCAGGACGTAACAATTTTCAGCTCTCATTAAAATTTTTTGACCCTTTAAATTTATCCAAACTGAGGTAAGATCAACCATTATATTTCTAAATATCTTTTATGAAAACATACTACCTGAAAAAAAAGTAGATACCATACCTAACAGTGGCGGATTTAGGGGGGGGCCGAGGGGCAGCCGCGGCGTGGCCCCCCCCCCCATTGGACGGCGCAAAAAAAAAAAAAAAGAAAGAAGAGAAAAAGAGAAGAAAAAGAATGGGGAAAGGGAAGGAGAAGGGGAAAAAGAGAGAGAGGGAGAGAGAAGATAAAAAAAAGTTAAAACAGTAAGAAAAAAATAGAGCGGAAAATGAAAGTAGGTCAGAGTTTTTCGCTGGCGCTTCGCGCTCGCATTACCTGATTAAATCATATTTATGAGGATTACGAAAAGTCCTTATAATTTACTTTGTTTAGTAAATCAAGTCCAAGAAAAACAAACAAACTAAATAACTAACAAACAAAAACAAAAGCACATGGAATGTTCCATTTTAGTCAATATACAGAATCTTCAACTTGCGCTTTGCGCTCGACTTATATATTTGATGAGGTAATAACATTTATCCCGTTTGTGATCACATAGCGCTTAAAATGTAAAGGTCTGTGGTCAATATATCAAAATATTTCAGTTGCGCTTTGCGCTTACCTTTTTTGTTTAATGAGATAAGTGACCCTTTTTTATGAGCATAGCACAAAAAAACAAAAAAAAACTTTAAAATAATGTACTGTTTTCGATTTGATATACCGACAATGTAGAGATCGCGCTTCGCGCTCGCTTTATTTTTCAATAAGATAGGCATATTATAATGATTTTCAAAAGGATGAAAAAACCCAAACAATATTGTCTCGTTTTCAGGTTTAACATAAAATAAAAAAAATGCTCGCGCTTCGCGCTCATTTTGTTTAATTAGATAATTATCCTCTCCAGCACAGCACAAAAAGTGCCTAAAATGCACTGTTTTCAAATTGTAATATATATAAAAAAAAAAAAAATAGCTCGCTTTGTTTAATATATATTAAGATAGATATCTTCTTTATAAGCATTAAAAACGCTTTAAAAAACCATTGTTTTCAGGTCGATATATCTAAATTTGTTCAGCTTGCGCTTCGCTCTCGCATTGTTTAATGAGATAAGTATTAATATGAGCATGGAGATACTAGTTTCTCCATGATATGAGCTTAGAACAAAAACACTTACAATTTAATGTTTTCAGGTTGATATATCTAAAATTTTCAGCTCGCGCTTCGCGCTCTCATTGTTTAATGACTGAGACATGTATCTTCTTTATAAATATAGCATAAAAAAATCTTTAAATGCACTGTTTTCAGGTTGATAAATCTAAAATTTTCGGCTGTCGCTTCGCGCTCGCATTGTATAAAATATGTATCTTCTTTATAAACATAGTATAAAAACCTTTAAATGCACTATTTCCTGGTTGATATATCAAAAGTTTTCGGCTGTCGCTTCGCGTTCGCATTGTATAAAATATGTATCTTCTTTATAAACATAGTATAAAAACCTTTAAATGCACTATTTCCTGGTTGATATATCAAAAGTTTTCGGCTCGCGCTTCGCGCTCGCATTGTATAAAATATGTATCTTCTTTATAAGCATGTCGTAAAAAAAAAACGCTTAAAATGCATTGTTTCCAATGTTATCAAAAAATTTCTGCTCGCATTATTTAATGAGATATATATCTTCTGAATAAACATGGCATTTGTAAACGCTTAAAAAGCACTGTTTTCAGGTTGATATATCTAAAATTTTCAGCTCGCGCTTCGCGCTCTCATTGTTTAATGACTGAGACATGTATCTTCTTTATAAATATAGCATTAAAAAAACCTTTAATGCACTGTTTTCAGGTTGATAAATCTAAAATTTTCGGCTCTCGCTTCGCGCTCGCATTGTATGTAATATGTATCTTCTTTATAAACATAGTATAAAAAACCTTTAAATGCACTGTTTCCTGGTTGATATATCAAAAGTTTTCGGCTCGCGCTTCGCGCTCGCACTGTATAAAATATGTATCTTCGTTATAAGCATGGCGTAAAAAAATGCTTAAAATGCATTGTTTTCATGTTGATATATTAAAAAATCTTTGCTCGCGCTTCGTGCTCGCACTGTTTAATGACAAATATCTTCTTAAAAAGCATAACACACACAAAAATTTAAATGCACTGTTTTTAGTTTGAAATACCTAAAATTTTCAGCTCGCGCTTCGCGCTTGCATTGTTTAATGAGATGAGTATCTTCTTAAAAAGCATAGCACAAAAAATTTCAAATGCAGTGTTTTTAGGTTGATATATCCAGAATTTTCAGCTCGCGCTTCGCGTTCGCATTGTTTAATATAATATGTATCTTCCTTATAAATATAGCATGAAAACGCTTACAAATGCACGATTTTCAGGTTGATATAATTTATTATTAAAAATTTTCGTCTCGCTTGCGTTGTTTAATGAGATCTATTTAAAAAGCATAGGACAAAAAAAAACTTTAAATGCACATTTTTTTCAATGCGCTCGCATTGTCTAATATGATGTATGGCATAAAAACGCTTAAAATTAAATGTTTTTAGGTTGATATATGAAAAAATTTCGGCTCGCGCTTCGCGCTCGCATTATTGATTTAATACATTGGCTTATTCATTAAAAAAACAAACAAGCAAGATATAAGTGTCTGTTGGCCTATAACAGCCGACCCCCCCCCCCCCCCGCCTGGCGCTTAGCTTTTCAAACCGCTGATCAAGAAATTGGGGTGAAAAAAATTCCGCCCCCCCCCCTATTGGCGAATACTGGATCCGCCCCTGCCTAACCATCTTCATAAAAAAATGAATGATGCCCAATGTTCATATGGTGGTAGGAATTTTAGTTATTTTAGTTTTCTTACCAGGTGTATGTAAACTTTCGGACTCAACTGTATATATTATGTTAAATTATTTGTCGGTAACGCGTGTGACAAAGTTGCAAAATAGCTTGGACTTGCCCATGAATAAAAGAGAAATAAGGACAAAATATATATAAAGAAAAAAAATTACTCCGTTTTTTACATATGAGAACACCCTTTTTTCATTTCCAATATCAATTGCAATACTTCGGGAATTATACATGTACGTTCCATTACTTTCGGTAGAGTATATTTTTATCAAAACCTGATCTAATTGCATTACACAAGCCATAATATTGAAGAAAGTTTGTTTGCACATTAAACTTCTGTTGAAATTCATGATATGACAGAAATGATCCATCTGCTTTTAAAATATAATTTACAAAACGGACTCCCTTATTACACCAAGATTTCAAATACAATACTTTATTATTAATTGTTATCATAACATTATTCCAAAGGGATTGGCATGCAATACGATGAATTGTAAAAACAATTAGCTCTGAAAATTAGCATTTGCATGTTCTTTGTAGAAAAGTTGAATTTTGTTTAAGTACACACAGAGTAATTTGTACAAAAGTATAAAAGGTTTTGTAAAATAGGAACTTCATAATTCTGATGTAAGTTACATCTATATACATTCTAGGAAGAAGACAACTTTAGACTGGTTTGCTCGACATTTATTCCACTCCGAAACTAGGAGTCCTTTTCCTCAAAACATGTAAAGTAGGAAAGTCAAAGTAAAACAAGTAACATGCATAAAAGCAATAACAAAATCTTATAACCACAATTAAGGGGGTCCACCATAAACAATTCGACAATAATGTATAAACATGATATGATTCAACATTCTTAAGGGTACATGTACCATGAGTGGAACTCAAAATTGTAGGGATCTCCGGTCACGTGATCAGCGGAGGGATAGTAACTCCTTCCGATCACCCCAGGTCCCTGGGGTTTACGTGACCTGCCGGTAGGATAGTATCTCCTACGGATGATCCCCACAACTTTTGGTTGGCATGGTTTGCCATGGTTCCTACCTTACCATCTATGGACCCATGCTGTTTCACTAAATATTAATATGACATTATCATACTTCATGTATTTATCATGGATTCAATCCGTTACATATTGTAAGCTTATGTTATTATTCTTGTTGCTAGTCAGACAGTGATAGAGGCGAAAACCCGACAATATTGCCATTGTGGCTTAGTTTAATGAGCAAATTAATTATATTTCCTTTGTCGGGGAAAATTCCCCTATGGCCCACTTTGAAGTTCCGAGGCTACTGTGATAACCGAGTGGCTATGACTCCACCCTCTGCCAGCTTAACAATTATGTATGATGTATACTAGTACATCAAAATCAATCATTAATTTAAATATGGTTCTAGTTTGTCAGCAATTAAATACAGTTTCAAGTTTAATGTGAATCCACAAAATGAAGGCGTATATAACTGAATAATATGTAACTCACGTTGCAACACGCTATTCTCAACTTTATGTGTTATAATGATTCCATGTGCTACAATTGTAATTAAATAACAGTCATATCCCACGGCCTAGTACCAATCTTCCTAACATTCATGATTGGATTGTTATCTCTTGTCACATCGAACCCAGTTTGTCCGAGATTCCACAAGGCTCATTAATAGCGAATTAGCGTATTGTCCCGTTTCCGTGGATGTAAATGTTCTATTCATGTGTACCCAAGCCCGAGTCTATTTCATCTTGGAAGTTACCGATGAGAGCGTCGGATCCTCTGTCGGACAGGTGTACCCCATCTCTTAAATAAAACTGTGATTGGATGGATCCAACTGATGAGCAATAACTGACGCGTTCGGCAGCCAGGCTATTATTCTCCTCGCGTACTATTAACGATTTCCTGACCCCATCCATGGCGTTTGTGATGTTCGATGACCACGACTGCTTTGATAGAATAGACGTGGGATGATGGTCGACCAGGCGATATACATACGAGGCATAGCCGTCCTTATGTTTTGAAGAGCCATATCGATCGCGATTCTGCATTGGCAGGCATCATTCAGGCCAAGTTATTTGTTCCCAGATGCACGATTACTAGCGCAGGTGCTCGTTGGCGTATCAGGACATCTCCCCCGGAGGCAACTCCCCGGGGACAACTCCCGGAGGACAGCTCCCCCGGAGGACAACTCCCCTGGAGGACAACTCCCCGGAGGACAACTCCCCGCAGGACAGCTCCCCCGCAGGACATCTCCCCGGAGGACAGGTCCCCCAAGGACAACTCCCCGAGGACATCTCCACAGAGGACATACTCCCCGAGTACAACTCCCCCGGAGGACAACTCCCGCAGGCAAATCCCCGCAGGACAAGTACCCCGCAGGACAAGTACCAGGGAGGACAACTCAACCATTCCGGAGAACGGATCCACATTTGCGATTTTTTTTTTTTTTTTTTTTTAAAACCGAAATAGCCATTCATGGAAACACAAAATCTTTGGCATTTTTTTTTTCTGGCGAAGGGGGTTAAAGTTTGGCACCTGTAGAGGCGCACTGCTATTGGAACCGAATTTTATCGTCAGAGAGAGAGAGAGAGAGATATATCAACTTCAATCTTAAATCGCCATAGGAAGATAATCTGATTAGATTTTATGAGAATATAGGTCAATGGACAGGCCCGTAACTAGGATTTTTGGGGGGTTCGTAATTTAAAAAAAAAATTAACCTTTTGATTTTTGAACGCGAAGCGCGAACCGAAAATTTTGACTAAAAATGACCGAAGCGGTATATTTTACTTTTATGGGTTTTTTGTTGTTGTTATTTCTTTTACAACGGTGATGATCACCTTTCTTTCTCCCCCCCCAAAAAAAAAAAAACAAAAAAAACAACAACAAAAAAAAAAAAAAAAGGATTTTCAAGCGCGAAGCGTCAAGTATCACACCTCTTCATTATACAAAATACATGTACATAATTTGATACACAGGGTTTTGTTTTGTTTTGTTTGGCTTATTTCAGCTAATGTTTTAGAATTATAAATGTTTTCATCAGATATGTTGACGGAAATACTGAAACATTGGTTGATATGCCGAGATGTTTGAATTTTCATCGACTTCTGCAGATATTTCATACCAACACTAGTTGCAATAACACCCTCTTATATGATAGCGAACACACGGCGATGAATGCAAACTGTGCAAGTGCATACTTATGAACACACACATTCAGATATGAATATTCGGTTTGTTTTGGATAAATGTAAAACATTAATTATTGTCTGTAAAATCTTAAACCCCATGACATATATTGTATTACATTATTCCTTGTAAAACTTACAAAACATGTTATGATGTCTGAATGATTTTTGTGAATTCTGTGAATTCTAATTTGTTTATGGGTGATTAATTATTATAAAAAGCTTAATTATCGTGGCTCACCTCCCCCCCCCCTCCCTTGCTGAAGATGACTAGAGATATGTAGGCAACTCGCCCTTCATGCTCTTTTCTACTCCTGTATCTTCATATTAAGTTCCCCATTTAGCATCCTTCCTTTTTTTTTTTAATTTTTTTATTTCATTGCATTTTTATTAATTTTCCTTTTCTGAGGGTCACATTTCGTTGGGGGTACCTCTGAATCTGCCAAACCTAACAACTTTTGAGGGAAAGAGTAGCCATTCATAGATTGCAAGGGGTGTTCCAATGGATGATAAGCAATTAAACAACCATTCCCATCCCCGCTTGTCATTACAGAAGGGTTGCTCCATGCGAAAAGTACTGTGATAATTGTAACAGAAAGAAAAACCAAGGGGTTGGCATAAAATCAATATATAAAGCATTTAAAGTGAGGGGAGATGTCATCCAGGGGAGTTGTCCTCCAGGGGAGTTGTCCTCCAGGGGAGTTGTCCTCCGGGGGAGATGTCCTGCGGGGGAGTTGTCCTCCAGGGGAGTTGTCCTAGGGGAAGTTGTCCTCCGTGGGAGTTGTCCCTCGCAGGAGCTGTCCTCCGGGGGACTCGTCCTTGGGGGGACCTGTCCTCCGGGGGAGATGTCCTGCGGGGGAGTTGTCCTCCGGAGGAACTGTCCTCCGGGGGAGTTGTCCTCCGGGGGAGTTGTCCTCCGGGGGAGCTGTCCTCCGGGAGTTGTCCCCGGGGGAGTTGTCCTCCGGGGGAGATGTCCTAGAACCGCTCGTTGGTTGTATTTCAACCTGTTCTCCACCAGGCGCGGAAGGTCTTGTAACATCGCTCCTCCCTGACCGTGCCATTGGACCGTTCCTCTTGCTCTTCCCAGGTCTTGGTGGTTGAGCATGCTCGCCCTCTGCTTGGCACGTCTGACCAAGCTCTCGCCTACGATCCAAATCCTGTCGCTGGTTGTCTCTGAAATAAGATGGAAAAAGAACTCCCCAAAGTAATATGTTCTATATTCCTATTCATATCATCATACACCTGGGCTACTTATCCTCCCTCTTGTAATTTACTATGAAAGTATGTTATAGTAGGTTTCCATTAAAAGAAAAAGGAAGGAATAATCGCTCCTCTGTTTTACATGTAAAACCTAGCAACGATGGGGGTTAGGACAATATTAGTAATTGGGGGAGTCTAATCAGGATAGTAACTCCTGGTTGATCCTCCATCCCCATTCTGGTTATTAACATGAATAGCACTTCACATAATTGATCTGCACATTGTATACTTTGTATCATGTTCAACTTTAATAAAATTATTACAAATTAGGTTAAATAATTGTGTAGAATTATTACTGCCTTCCCATTTGCTCATTAATAATTTAATTCCAATTTGTCATAGTGATCTCTATTAATATAATGTTGTGGCCTTGTTGGGAATTAATATTGTATAATTCATGTGGAGCGCGTTGATATCGTAACATATTATGCTCTATATAAAATTATCATTATTATTATCCTTATTATTGTTATTATTATGTTTATAATAACATTTATTCCTATCAATTTTAAGTTGCACCTTAAAAAATAATGTGAAGATATATGCAGAATTTGAATCACACCCATATCTTTGTTTCTACACTCTTATTGAAATATTGAAGTCAGATTGAAATTTTAGATTGGAATTATAATGTGTTTCTTTCTGCCAACACACACCTCAATTAAGTTTCATATAATTACAACGCAATGACGAGAGTATAAATCGATATATTTAAATTCTCTTTAATGATTATAACTTTTACTTGTTGTCACAGTATACTAGTGGTTAAAATACACCATTATTATTATTAAATGTCTGCAATAATATTAATCACATATATATTTCTTTAACTTAAACTACCTGATTACGTCTTTAATATGTGCAATAATGTGGAGATTTACACGGTATTTGAATCACACTCATTTCTTATTGATTCAATTTTTCATTTGGAATTATATTGCGTTTTTCTTTCTGCCAACACACACTTCAAAATATTTCAAATAATTAAATGTTATTTCTTAAAATAATTTACCTTTGCTATGTAAACTAGTTGGTTTAACCTATACCATTCCGATGCCTGCAATAATATATAACTTATGTTCTTTAGCTCATTTACCTGGTTACACTTGATCACATTTTATTACTCATTAATTTCCACTTTAATTGAGATTTTATTCAGGCTTGTTTTGTTTATGCATACGTATTATCTTGAAAT
>CALNVZ010003425.1:40742286-40762365 GCA_940671915.1 Paracentrotus lividus | reverse complement strand
GTTTTCTTCAAAACTGAACTAAATTAATACCTAATTACAGGGGCCCCATCACAATGACAGAATAACAGACCATCTATATCAGGTCTTACATCAGGTATGCTTTCATACCTCATCTATCCCATTGCCACCAATATTAATCATGGTTCCTTGCCCGTATTAATCGGTTTTTAAAAACCTAATACGTACTAGCAAGCTTCCCTTAGGGCCACTGCAAAATTTAATATCATCCCTCACTATGACCTCATTTAAATCATCGCCCTTCCTTTAAATCATAAATTCTCCCTCTCTCAAAAACCCCAAAAATGCTAATAAATATGATGCGTAAAACATCATTAATTCGTAGTTAGAATAGCATACAAAGTATAATTATCTCTAAAAATTCCCAAATTATGGGTCTTCTACTGTCTACCATAGATCTATCGCGCCTGCTCCCTTCCTGCATTTTCTTAATTAAGAAATATTTAGTTGGGTCCGCCCAGCTGTACATATTGTATAAATATGATAATGCTGCAACATGCTTTATAATGATTAATGATGATTTCCCATTAATGGAGATGTGTGCGATGAATGCCATAACCTATATAGTTATTGCAGGCCATAATATATTCAGTTATCTCTTCAATCGAAACTCGTGAAATAAATCTACAACACTCTAATATGCCCACTATAATCCCTCAGCTAAAGACTACCCTAGTAGTCTATATATTTCTATTGCTATATCAGCACTATTCCCATAGATATACGACTTAATCGGTCTCGTGCTCCTAGTGCTAATTTGCGAAATCGCCCCATCTAAAATCATGAAAGGGAGTCGGCAACACCATTGTTAAGCATATATACATAAACTGCTTTATAAACAATGTTTTTCTTTATAGCAGATCAACACAAATTTACATAATAACTCCATTATTTTCAGACATAATAATATCTGCTTATTTATTACAAACTTCACTGACATATTGTCTATATACAGCGACTATTTTCCTATTCTAAATTCCTCCCCCCCCCCCCCCATGCAGGACGGAGAGTAGAATGGGTATATTTCTTTCCATGCTATTGACGTTACTTTCGATAATTTCGCGCGACGACCACTTGTTATTAAACCACTTGCCTTCAAAAATAGGCTCCGAACCAATTTCCCCGCTAGCATCAGTGTACAGAACGTGGTCGTTATCTCCTCCCCACCCTTCATGGGGGATGACTGATATGCCATTATAGTGGTTCAGGAATTCGAGCCATACGGTTAGGTCAGCTTGGGCCCCCTCATTCAATAGTATACTGGTACTTTTCACATTTTTTCCTTTTGTTAAGTCTGTTAACCGCTCTTCCCGGTCGTATAGCTCTGCAATGAAATTCAAGGAGCCAATCAAAGATTGAATCTCTTTGACGGTGGCTGATATATGAGCTAGCGCCCTACCGATTTTCCGTCTTATTTCCACCAGTTTTTCTTGTGGTACACGTACTTGCATTAGTACTGAGTCAAGCTCTAAGCCTAGAAATGTCAATCTAGTAGTAGGCCCTTCTGATTTTTCTTTTGCTAGGGGGACACCTAGTTCTTTGCACACTAATATTAATGTATCAACAACTTGTTAACATGTTAATTCTTCATTTTGTATTGAACCCACGCATAAGAAGTCATCCACATAGTGCACTATTTTGTTGGAGCCAATTCTTACCCTAACGCAATAATTCATAGCATTCTCCGCCACGAAAGTTTTATGCCCAAGATGGCGCCCTTCCCTTATTCATATTGAGTATAAACTTTATTATGCTCGACCCCCGGGGTGTGGCCCATTCCCGCTTGGTTGCCCACAATCCCTATTGGGTTTTGGGGCGGTCATATATCCGCGTGTTTCGCGGAGATCCCCCACCTATTACATAAAGGAGCCACAATTCCCCATCTATTAATGACCACAACCCGCCTTTTCTATGCATGCGATATCGAAATTCGATATCATAATCTCTCCAACCATACCCATAATACCAAGAGGCAGCAGATCGAATTAATTGCCCATATTTCAGAAGCTCATATGAGCGAGTTGGATTGGCTTCTAGATAAATACTGATATATACAAGAAATCATATAAAATCTACTCCACGTGAAATGTAAATCTAACGTATGACATTAATCTTAACATAAAGACGCGTCCATTATTTGAGGAGGGGAACCGCAACATTACATTCATGAGTTTAGTGGAAATGCACGCAGCTGAAAAACAAAACCCGCGCTAACGGCGGGAAGCGACCGATTGACAATTGCATGCAATTATTACTTAGCGTACAAAAACTCGCCTAAGAAAACTTCCCTGTCGGTAAAATGGAATTGTCAGTCGATCCGTTCGAGGAAATTAGTCCTGGACATGAAATAAATAATTGAACTTTTATCATAGTTTTCGTGGGTAGATGCTTCAGACCAGATTGGGGAAAACGACATTTTGGCAAGCCTATAACACCATTCTGCTAAAGTTGTAATCAGAATCTTTATTTCACATAGATTGATGTTCCTAACGATTATTGATATAAATAGTGATCTTGTCACATCTTGCGAAGACGCCGTCCACATTCGATATGCATGTGATATGCGGAAATATTGACCCATCGAGTAAAGATTCGTTTGTGATAATGTTCAAAGTGACAGGACTTTTTTTTAACCAATCGAGATGAATGTACCATATTTGGAAAGCTGAGAATTCAAGCTTTTAAAAACTGCTTGATCATTAAGGTGTAATATAATTATGCGTAATCGAGGAAGATGACTATGCAGCGTATGAGCTATTTTGAGAGCAAAATTGGCCATATTGTACAGGAATTTGATTTTACTAGGATTTCGAATTGACACAAGTGACAGGACTTTTTTTCCCCTTTGCAATAAGTTATTCCTATTTTTGAAAAATTCGGACTTTTAGCGTACTTATTCAAGTTGATCATTTCTTTGAAAAGATAGTTGCTCGCCATAATCAAGAAAACAAAGTGAAAAAACTGTGCAAAATACAAAAAGTCTATGGCCGCGTTCGCTTAGCGTAGAGTGATAGCGCCCTCTTCCCCTTAAGTTTACAACTAGAATTGATATGGCATCGGTCCACCATTCAATGGACACGATTTTATTTTTATTAAAGATAGCGGGTTTCAGCACTAACCTTCCCCCTTCATTAAATATTACTAAGTTAGGGGCTTGTTCGTCTACTGCCTCTGGCATTAATTATATTACTATATTTTATATCTCAAGAAATATATTAAAATCTACATATTACCCTCTCCATATTTTTTTCTTCATATTATAAAATACTTTAGTCCCCAGTCTATCAATGACCGGAAACAAGGGCGACTGATCTATATTATATGTGTGTGCACCACTGTGCTCCCCCCTTATATCCCAGGCAATAACGCCTGACTGAGTCGGTTGCCCGACACTGCTTGCCCATATGAAAGAATGGGCTTCATTATCCCTCAAACTACCGAGTGAGTAAAAAAAAACTTTACACCTAGAAAAATGTCAATAAAAAGAAAACTAATTTATAAACCCTAAATTATTTTACATATTCTGAATGAATAGCTCCTACCGCATCTTCTGGTACCATTTTTGTGTGGTATGTCTTTACGCTTGAATGAACACGACGCATTGTTTGAGAACATGCAAATTTCGAATTGTGCCGGGTTAGGGATGAAATTGAAACAACAACAGCTGACAAAAAATCAACCCCTTCATGAATGAAATAGCATAACTTTTTAACCGAAATGTATTCCGCTTAACAACTTGGCAGGGGTGTTGTTACACAAATTGAATACATTTTGTATGAAAATGAGATAAATCTCTAGAGTCAGGCATGAGTGAGTATTTTATTTTATTCATGATGGAGTTGCTTTTTTGTCAGCGTTTGTTGTTTCAATTTCATCCCCACCCTGGCTCAATTCGAAATTTGCATGTTCAGATAATGCAACTAATAGTGATGTCCTTTTCGCACTATCAATTGTACCCCCTTCTATTCACTGTTGTTGCTAAGCCGGGCATCCACCAGCAATCTATAAGAATAGACGGTTCATGGGTTCTATAGTAACGAAGTATTCAATCAGCCTGTAATTAAAGAATGGAACAATATTTCTAATCTACTCGTGAATGGCATACTTGTCACGATTGATGTTATTCGGGCTACGTAGGCTATTGCTCTCAGATTGTCAAACCAAAACAACCTTTGTTAAAGAATGTTGATTGTATCCAACTTCTATTCATTGTTGTTGCTTAGCCGGGCATTCACCAGTAATCTGTAAGAAAATACCGGGTTCTTGAGTTCTATAGTAACAAGGTATTCAATTAGCCTGTAATTGAAGAATGGAGAACAATATTTGGAATCTACCGGTACTCGTGAATTGCATAGGGGAGACCGGGGACAATTGTAACACGGGGCACTTGTAACAGGGGCTCCCATCCCTAGCAGAAACACGCTACAAACTTGAAATTTGTACAGAGCATGCGCATTTCATCGCTCCACATGCTGTTCGAGTATTAGCAGATTTAACGGTTCGTGGAACTTTTTACAGCTGAAAAATCGTTTTTTGAGTAGGAAAGTAATATTTCACATTAGGGGAGACCGGGTATGGAAGTTACACGGGTCAGTTGTTACAGTTCTTAGTGCGCTAAGATGGAAGAAGAGAGGATGTGCTAACTGGCATCTATATACAGCCTACACATAGCTGTGATGAACTGCCGGTCGTGAGGTTTCTCCGTTGTTTTATTAAAAAGTAAATCAACAAAAACCATTTTTTACACTTCAAAGTAAATTTTTGACAAAAATTGAAATTTGTAAAAGCTCTTACAACTGAAGGCACATGATGATAGTCTGGTATTGTAAATATAGTACATGTATGTCACTAATATACCCCCTAGCCATGCCCTGTAATTCTGCCTAATGACTGTGCTACAGTTGATTTCTGTGTGTAAAATCACCCATGGGGTAGGTTGTTACAACAACCTACCCCATGTTGATGTAACAACTTACCCCAATTACATTACATATGTAAAATCACATTTTGTCTCAATTTTCAGGTGTTAATATTTTTTTTAATTATTATTACTTTTGTCTATTCTAGAGCTCTACTGTTAACGATGTCAAGAAACTGGAAAGTTGAAATTAAAGTATGGTATAAGAGATTTACACATTGTCAACTTACCCCGTATATTTACATATTAGGGTGTTTTCGGTGGACTACGGAGGACCTTATCTAGAACGTAAGCATGGCGAAGAGCTTTATTTTCAAAAGAGCTCAAAACCCCAAACCCTGAATACTGATAGTACGGCGAAAAGAGGGCATGAAACTGTTATTTGCTTGAAACAACTGTGTGCAAAATCGAGCGTTTCCCATAGTTACCGGTGTAAGGTCTCCCGTACTCAAATCTACGACGTTAGCTTGAGGTGGAATTACGTTCTCGATGAATCTACAACGTTAATCTGGGGTGCACTTACGTTCTCAATGACCAGCCAATCAGAGAGGGCTTTAATAGGAATGTAAACATTCCCACGTGTGATTTGTTGATGTCGCCAGCTCGTGCACCCAGGCCAGCGCTTTTCACTTGATTCATGTATGCTTTATAAGTTACAAGTAACATAGATTTTACGAGATCAAATCTTGATTTACGGACGATGGAGGAGGAGACAGATTTCAAAAGGGTTGATGATAAGTTATTTCACATTCTTTTCGTATAATAGCGGTGATGTTTAGGATCAATTTAGGCATTAAATTTTTTATGACAGAAAACGAACGAAGTGAAATGTGGCTTGGTTGGTCGTTGAGCGAAAGTACTCCGCTGCATTTCACGTATGGTGTTGTCTATAGAACGAAAAGATAACATTGCATTGATTATGCAAATTACTGTATTGTTATGGCCATGCTGGGGCCACATGTTCTCAAAATTATAATCCTTCGGGGGCTCGGTTGAATATTGCTCGACATTCTATGCTAGATGGTACCAAAATCAACTAAATTTAAAAATGAATTGTATATTTATGGGCGTTATTCTTGAGGGCCAACCGGGCAATGGTCGAAGGGGCGCCGGAAGAGGGGGGGGGGAGGGGAGGGGAGAGAAAGATAAATAAATCAAGTAAAAAGAGGAACGGAAAAAACACAGAAAGGGAAACAAAAATGGGAGGAGAGGAATTAAAGAAAGGGACAGAAAGAAAGAGGAAAGGGGTGGAGAGAAAAGGGGGAAGGCATCATCAATTCGACCTTTACCTTAGGGCGCCAACTTGATCTTAAAAGTGGGGCACCAAATTAAAGTTAAACATAGGGGGACCAATAAGATTTCAAATTTAAGGGGCGCCGAATTGACCTTAAACTAAGGGCGCGCAAACTGGATATTAAACTTAGAGGGCTCTACATTAATCTTAGCCAAAGTGACCTAAAGCATAGGGGCACCGATTTCATCTTAAATTTAAGGGTCGCAAATTGATCTTAGCCATATAGGTTCCCACAGCGACCTAGAACATAGGGGCGCCAAATTGACGAGCAACATAGGGGCACATAATATTGTGATCGTAAATTTCTAATATATTTGGTATTTTTACAATTCTCAAATTCTCAGCCTGCAACTCTAGGGCAACTACACCGCCATCAACACTCATCGTCGTTTAATCGTCTTAATCGAAATGATATCCCTCATACTGAAAATTGAGGTTTCTAGGTGCATTCATATCCATAAGGAGGAGTAGTTCTGCATCATCAATTACGCGGTAAGCATATGCTGCGAGAAGTATATCCTGTACCTCATGTAAATTCGCCATTTTGAACGGTGGATCGGGTGGGGGGAGGGGGTCGGGCACCTCCCCTATCTAGCAAAGAAAGAACTTGCAACAAAAAAAATGCATAGAAACGAGTTTATGAGGGCACGATGCCTCCGCCACCCCCAAAAGTATAAAACAATACCCGAGTAAGAGGACTTCCCTTCCCAACTAGATGTATTTTTTTTTTAAACAGTCAAATATTGGACGGTCAAAGTCTTAAAAAAGAAATCACTCCCCCCCCCCATTCAGCGCCCTCACCCACCAATCCCCATCGATGTACTTGTAATATAGTCAAAATATTGAACTGACTGACAAAGCCGGACAAAATTGAACTCCTATACCCCCCCCCCCCCCCTCACCGAGAGAGGGGCTGACGTGAAGAAGAAGAAAAAAAAAAAACAACGCTTGGACTGCAGCTTTTTGCTCAAAAACAAAACAAAACAAAACAAAAACAAAAACAACAACACATAAAAAAAATCAATATAATTTGTGTTCCCTCCCCCCTCTGTTCGGTAATGAAAACCTGGATTCGCCTCCGATATTCCGCAAGTTAAACTCCGAACCAGGAAGGGAAAGTGCAGCGTCTGGGGATTTCCCAAGTGGTGACGTCATACACAGAGTGCGGAGTCCCATAATTCTTCCCATGTAGTAGGCCCAGTAGTACCCCTAGTTTTGAGCTATTTTGAAAAAATAGCCCTTCATACGGCTAACGTTCTAGATTCCACCTCCCGTAGTCCAGCGAAAACACCCTAATGTAACAATTGACCCCGTATGGTGTAACAACCTACCCCGTATATGGGGTAGGTTGTTACAAAAAAATGTCTTCACTAATTAAGCTGTAGTTAATTAGTGTTTACATGTTTTCGAGTTTTATATGCCTCAGGTTTTAGCCAACATAATAGGCTAACTACAGACCCAATATGGAGTGCGTGAGTTCTTTCATTAGAATTACCTGGCCCAAAATGTGAATTTTGTAACGTCCATACCCGGTCTCCCCTACCCATTGTTTTTCTTCTGGACAAATATGAGGATGAGCTACGGCTGTCATTTTTATATATTTAGAAATTATGTTCTTCAACCATATTTTGCCTATGTTTCAATGATTAATACCTCAGCTAAGATAGAAAAAAATCTCTCCAAATATGGTCGCCCACCACAGGGGCAATAGTAACAATGCCGTTTAGGAAATACTTTTGCCCCGTACCTAGTCCCGGGACAATTCAGCGCGCTGTCATCGCCCGTACAGAGCACGTAAACTTCTGCCATAATCCCATGCCATGTATATAACAAGTGGAAAATATAATGTAACTTGAGTCAAGCATTTTCATGTTTTATAATAATTAGCTTATGTGGTTAATGTTGTTTAAATCTTGGATCTGTCAAGTGTGTAGCTTTGATAAAGAAAAGCAAAATGTTACAATTTCATGTGTTACAATTGCCCCCATAGCGTGTTACAATTGCCCCTGGTTTAGGGGCAATTGTAACACTCGACCTCGTGTTTTGAAATGATAATGGCTTCAAAATAAATAGTTTTACTTAATCCAAACCTATTCGTATGTCGAGCTAAGATATCCAAATTTCGTTTTACTTGGTTTTAAGCAAGTATTTAGTTATAATAAAGTTGATAAGTCAAATTTGGAAAAAAGTGTTACAATTGTCCCTGGTCTCCCCTATTTGTCATGATAGATGTTATATCTCGTATAAGCTTTCAGATTGTCAAGCCAAAACAACCTTTGTTTCAGAATGTATCAACTTGATCATGCTCAGAAACAGAATAGATAGAGAAGGTACATTGAAACAACATTGCAACTATTTGTATCAAAAGCTAGTCAGTCATTTTAATGGGTAAATTGGTTCCACCCAGCTACTTGTATCGACCTAGTCGGTCGCGTCGACGGACCAGCATCAAGCTTGACAGATGTAGATTCAGTTGTATGCTAGTCCGTCTCGACGGACTAACATGATAGACTAGCTTTAAAACTAGTCTGGCTTGACCGACTAGCTTTAAAGCTAGTCGGTCCATTGAGGGACGAGGTTAGGTTTTCAGTGTATAGTTTTCAGACTTGTTGAAAATGTTGTCAAAATTAAATTATCCCTGATTTTTAGGTCCATGATCTTTTGTTAATTGCACGTTGTTTCTTCATATCATTCCATCTGTTGAATTTAGAAGATGATGGAGAAGTAGCAGCAGCAGAAGAAGAAAAAGATGACAATGATGATGATGAGGAAGATGATGACGAAGAAGAAGAGGAAGAAGAAGAAGAGGAGGAAGAGGATTCTGAAGAATCTGATGATCAAATGTAATACACAGTTTTGTTTGTTTCTATAAATAGAAACCACAATTCAACGCATCAAGGGGAATTCTAAAATATTTAAGCCTTACTTTTTAATAAAAAAAGAAGATGTGTGCCAAGTTTCCTGACATAACTCACGGTATAATTAACAATAATCATCAATGAAATTGGCCGAATTTCACATTTGTCAGGTATTGAGTTCCTCCTCCATTGACTTTATGTATAGAGATTTAACAAAAGTTTAACAAAAGTGAAATTTGGCATATTTCAATTGTCAGTTTTTGTCCATTTGACTGTGAATTATTTGATGAAATTTTGCACATAGCTTCAACTGGTATCTAACTAACATGATCGTTACTCCAAATATGTATTCGATAAGTCACTGAACCATGACGAAGCCTGAAACTTTCTTCTTATTTTCATGATTTCCTTGTATCTTGTGCCCACTGAGGCGTGAAACATCGGGATTTTTATGAATTTAAATCAAAAGTACTCCCCGAAAAGAATTGTTATATTCAATCAATGTAAGAATTTGAATTTTAGTCCGTACGTGAGAAAAGGGCTTTTCCAGTTTCACGTGCTCACTGAAGCATGAATTTTTGAATAAATGCCATAGGATCATTGACACGTGCCCAAATAATATAAATAAAGCCCCGAAAATGTTATAAAATTACTACAATGACCCTTCGCAATTCTAAAATGGCCTATTTTTTTGTTGGTTGATGGGTTCATTCAACCGTGAATGGATGGATATTGGTTGCATACACTTCCAAAACAGGAATTCCCTCACATTTGATCGATTATACCATGGCAAAGAAGTAAAAATCGCAGTTTGGGCAATTTTTGCTGCATGCTCACTCAACCGTGAAATTTGACGCAAAATTCGTTTCCGTAGGTTGGGAAGCACGTTTTGCATGCATTCTGACGTGTAAATTGTTTAAAATCTGAAAATGGGTCCGATATCATTGAATCAAAGTTGTGATTTTAGGCTTTTGAACTTCAAAAAATGACATTTTTGCATTCAACCATTAATCACTGAAGCATGACTTGATGATTTTTGCTAAAATTCGCTCCTATTGTAGCTAATTAAATTCCCTACATGGACATATAATTAGATTTTTAAAATTCTACCTGGTTCAAAGATTATGGATATCTGAAATAGGGGGAACTTTCTTTTTGTGTTGTGTTTATATATATATACAGTGTGTTCCTAAAAAAAGGTAATCGAAGTTCAAAGGTCAGTCATTTCAAAAGTATACAGTTTATTTTTGTGATTTGTTTACTAAAATATTAAGTAACTCATCAGCTTTAATTTGAGACATTGCTTACGTCCAAACTGTAATTGGTCACAGAGTAAGGATCCTTTGAAGGGTGATAGGTACAAAACCCATTTTTTCCAAGTTTTTCGTTTTTAGGGTATGAAACCGACTTTTCATAGATTTTTGGTTTCATAGTCTTTGGGGGTTTTGTCACACAAAGTTTCAATAAAAATCAATCTCATTTGTCAAAGGACCTATCTCAATGGCAATGAGAGGGGTTCGCAATTATGAGTCTCTTGAGTCGTGGAGACGTGGTGACGTCTCCTGAGACTTCAGGGTGTCGATGGAAAATGGAACAACAGTCAAACATGTTCAATCTTTTAGTAGATTTCTTTAAGACGCCAGCAAGTAACAATTATTAGCCCGTTCGATTTCTTTTTATCCTTAGCAAGTTCCGACAACGTCTCTGCGACGTCGTGGATACTTAAGGGACGTCGCGGCAACCCCGCAAAGACGTCACAGAGACTTATTCGCGTATTACATAAGTCTACTAAAAGATTGGACATGTTTGACATTTGTTGGATTTTTCTCGCGACTTCTTGCAGAATCAAAAGACGTCCCGGCGACCTCTCCTAGACTCCAGAGACTCATGCATAATCGACAACCCATGTCATTGCCAGTGAGATATGTCCTTTGACAAATGAGATTGCAATTAATTGAAACTTTGTTTGACAAAACCCCCATAACTATGAAACCAAAATTTTATAAAAGTTGGTTTCATACCCTAAAAACGAAAAACTTGGAAAAAAATGGGTTTTGTACTTATTGCCTTCAAAGGACCCTAACTCTATGACCAATTATATTTTGGACGTAAGCAATGTCGCAAATTAAAGCTGATTAGTTACCTAATATTTTAGTAAACAAATCACAAAAACAAACCGTATACTTTTGAAATGAATGACCTTTGAACTTCGATTACCTTTTTTTAGGAACACACTGTATACACTGTTGCTCATAAAGGTTGGATATTGTTTTGTGTGATCCAGCGACATCTATTTGCTCCGGCTTAGATTTCTTGAAATTGTTTGTCCCTACTTTCACTTTTCTGGACCCTGGCTATACCTTGGACACCCCCAAACTATTCCCGGGGAATGAAAATAAAACAAAAGTTTGGCAACCCCCAGAACGCCCATTTTTGTCATTTTTTTCTCATTTAGGGGCCCCTTTTTTGTTTACCCGGCTGACCAAGGCCCCCATAATCCCACCCTCACCAAAAGCGTCTGAGGTATAGGGTTGTTATTGTTCTTTGAGTTAAATCTAAGTTTGTGATCACAGACTTAGATTTATGGTCTAGGGGAAGGGTACAAATTTACTTCGATTTGGGTTGAAAATTGAATCTATTCATTTTTACAAAATAAAAATTTCTATCTTCTCAAAAATGAATTGCATAATCTCAGCCAAACATAAATCACAATGAAATATAGATAATAGTTATCATTTACAACATTGTCAATAAGGCTGAAACAAGATTTTGGGGAAAATGACAATAATTAAGGGTTCATATTTGTTTTTCATATCCTTTGTTTTGACCATAAAGGTTGGATAGAATATTTCCATTTTTTTTTTTTTACCGATTTCACTTTTTCCTTCAACCCATCCCCTAGACAAGAGACTAACGCCTGTAATCTTAAACCTTGGTTTATCATAAAGAACAATAACAACTCTTTATTTCAGACGCTTTTCGAGGGGGTATGACGGAGGGGGCCTTGGTCAGCCGGGTAAACAAAAAGGGGCCCCAAAATGTAACACAAATTGCAAAAATGGGCGTTTTTATTTTCATTCCCCGTGAATAGGTTGGAGAGTGTCCAAGGTATAGCTAGGGCCTATAAGAGTGATAGGAGGGACAAACAATTTCAAGAAATTTAAGCCGGAGCAAAAACATGTGGCTGGATCACACAAAAAATATCCAACCTTTATGACCAATAGTGTATATGAATTCTATTCTGTATAAAGAATTCAATCATATTTTCATATTCAAGCACAATCGCATAATGTTACTGCATACTAAATACTTCTCCTTATTCTGTTCATTTATTTATTTGTTTTGTGCTTTTCTAATAAAGGACATCCCTTCAAGGTCGTGGTAAAAAACGGAAAGCGGCTGGATCTAAAACCAAATCATCTCGTAGTGAGAAAGAGGAGAAAGTGGGTAATGCATTAATTTTCTTTATTTCATTTTTTTTTTTTTCGGTGTACAAAACAAATCTTTGTTTTGTAAGACGCTTTTTAAGGACATTCCCTGCTGGAAAGAACACACTCATTCACATTGTGAACACAGTGTGAAAACATAGTTCACACTGTGAAATTGATTTCACAATGTGAAAATGCCCCAATTTAACATTGTGGAGCACTACAATGTGGAAAACTACACATTGTTCACAATGTGAAAATTGATTTCACAGTGTGAATATACCAGCTCACAGTGTGAAATTGATTTCACAATGTGAAAACGCCCCAATTTAACATTGTGGAGCAGACTTCACAATGTGAAACACAGTGTGATCACACTGTGTTTCACATTGTGAATGAGTGTGTTCTTTCCAGCAAGGTTGCACAGTTGAAACGAAGTCCATGTCATTTTCACCAAATTTTGCACAGAGATATTTTGGTATCTATGTATGCCAAAAATACCAAAAATAATATAAGTTCATGTGCTTGATTTTTTGCTACGGGACTTTGAAGTTGCCATATTTGGATGGCATGTAAAATACGCATAATTCAAGAAATTGGCCTCTGTTAGACCTCGCGATTGCAACAAACGAGTTAAAATCGTCATTACTTTGTCAAAACCGTATCAAACTTTATCAAACCTTCCCGATTTGTTACGAAGTTTATGCCAAAGATGGGGACATTGTTTAAACTGGCACATTTGTACCTATTTTTGATCCTGCAGCGCCCTCATGTTGCAAAAATGGTGCGTAAAATGGCAAAAACCATATCTTAGAGGCTTCGAATCTACAAGAAAATAAAAAAGTATAGTTTAAGGTGCACTTTTTTTAAAAACCATGACAGTCTCATCAAATTTTGCAAAGTTGTAGAGGGATTCATCATAAATATGTAGATACTTTAAAAAAGGGGGGTCCATGTGCTCGTTTTCGAACTATCGGCACCCGAATACTCGCAAATCGGCTTGGAAAGTGACAAAAACGCGCCGAAAATGTCCAGAAAGCGTGAAAATCTACTCTAAATTACACCTGATTCAAAATTATGCTCCCAAACATTCAAAATCCATGTTATTTTCATACAAATTTGCAAAGTTGTAAAGAAATACATACTCAATGGGTAGAAACATTCAAAAAACGGGGTCCAGGTGCTCGTTTTTAAGCTATCGGAGCCCCAATAGTTGCGAATTGGCTTGAAAACCACAAAAACGCGCCGGAAACGTCTAACAGTCTGAGAATCCAACCTATATTACACTTGATTCAAAATCCTTCTCTCCAACATTCAAAATCTATGTCAATTTTGTCAAAATTTGCCAAGTTGTAGAGGAATATAAATATACTAAAAGAGTAGGAACATTAAAAAATGGGGGTCCATGTGCTCGTTTTCAAAATATCGGCGCTGTAATAGTGGCGAGTCGACTTGAAAACCACCGAAACGTGCCAAAAATACTCAAAAATGTGAAAACTCTATCGAATTTTCGACTTATTCAAAATCCTGCTCCCAAATCGCAATCTCTAGAATGACACGAACATGCACCAACATAAATGCTTTACATATCTCTGCAAGTAGGTAAATAATTAACAAAAAGAAGGAATAAATAACAAATTTATAAAGTTCATTTCTTTTAACTCTGAACGCTGGATCGCCCATGAGCGCTGTATATTTTTTCATTGTGACGTACCAAATAATGCGCGCCCAGGATGCGCGGTCAAGATTGGCAGAAACATAACTGTGTAACGTCCTTAATTAAAACATAATGGGGATTAGTAATTTTTAGGTTTCTTTCGTCAAATATCTCAATGATACTGAGTATAAAGAGTTCTTTCCTTGCTGCGGTCATCCAATGAGATTGTATTTTTTTTCCTTTATGTGCGCATTCAAAACTCATCTTGCTCTTCTACCTGCTCTTTTGTCTTGTTTTTATTGTATTAGGTTTCAATAGAAAGAGGAAAAGATGAAATTTTCAAAATTTCATTATTTTTTTTATTTCACTGAGAAAAATGGCTAACTATTAATGTTCTCTTTTTTTCGGAGATGCACTGTAAGTTCATTTATGATATTTCCATTATCTTGGCAGAAAACACATCTGATAGGCAGAGAAGGAAGACCGATTCAAGCCCCGGACCCTCTGCTACTAATAAAAAGGTAATAATAGAATCATGAATTGAAATTCATTCGAGAGTGACAGCAGGGATCACTGTAGGTCTTCGAATGATCTCCGGGGTCACTCCAAAATGAGTGAAATTTATGTGAAAATGGAATGAAAACAATGCCTTTCATTCCAAATGCACTCACAATTCGTTCGAATTTCACTCTAAATCCAGTCTTTCTGATTTATTTTTCTTTCTTTCTTTCTTTCTTTTTAAAAGAGAGTAAGCATCAGCGGAAAGCCAAGACAAAATACTTTATTACACTTCTATTACAGAATAAGGTGGATGTCAGCAAAGTAACGGACAAGGTGATACTAGCACTCGCAAAAGATATCAACATCAACGACAAGTTAGACACGTTGGGACTCCATCTCGGCTTCAAGCTTTCAGACATGGATAGGTATAATGCAAGAAACCATTCAGGCGGTACTGTGTCATGGAAAGGGACGCAACAAATGCTGACCGATTGGCGAGAATATAAAGCAGGAAAGAAGTCCTGTCTCAAAAAAGCTCTCACAAAAGCAGGGTTTAAAGAGTACGCTGAAAAATATTTTTAAGGTAAGACAAATTTTCGTTAGGTAAACCTAATTAAGTAGGCCTAAGTATATAATGAGAAATCATGTATAAAAAAAGTAAAAAGAACTGCAAAGATTAAACGTAATATAATAAGCTTTAAATGTACATGATCCTTTGGTCCCAAACACAGTTTTTTTCTCATTAAATTCAATTTTGAAACTAAAAAAAATCAAAACAATGATAGAATCATGGTATTAAGGAATGACAGTAAAAAACACCTCTTGTTCTTTAGAATATACTACAAAAACTGGGGTGTTAAATCTAATGCTACAGTCACACAGACACTTACGTTTAGTTACGTATTTGTTGATTTATCCTTCTTTAATTTTCTATTCTATAATTTCTTATGTATTCTTTGTTTTATTGGATGAATAAATTATCACTATTTCCACTGCTGACTATGATTGGAAGGCATCCGTGGGGATCCGTAAAAAAAGAAAATAATTTTGGACGCAACCGGACGTAAATCAACGTAAGTGTCTGTGTGACTGTAGCATAACACCGACCCGGAATCTATGTCCATCCACACCCACTGGTGTTATAATATATTAACATCAGTTTTGGTGTTAAAATACGTTACTAAAACTATGTTGTTGTTATTTTAACACCACGTTCTAGTGTTAAGTTGACACTTTTCATGGTGTTAATCATTAATCCGAAACCTGTGGGTGTTGATGTGCTTTTCAAGTTGTCTGAAACCATGGGTGCTGATTTGATTCACGTTGATGTTAATTTGACACCAGTTGATGTGAACGGATATAGATTCCAGGGCCGGTGTTAAATAAGACCTACTCTCGGTGTTAAAAAAAAATAGTTAACTTCATAAACTAAAGCTAAATATGCTGGAAAATTTGTGTTTATGATATACATAATTAAAAATAGTATATATCAAATAATATTATTTTCATTTTGCACACATTTCAACAAAGTGTTTTTTTTAGACTTTGTATTGACACCAATGGTGTTAGAGAGATAGTAATCTAATTCCAAAATCTAACACCACAAACTTAACACCAACTCGGTGCTGCATATTTAACACCAGTGTTTTTGCAGTGTAACATCGGCCTACAAAGACATTTAAATTATGATTTAAATGTTTAAATATCAGGAAGATTCCTAATTTATTTAATGTTCTTGAAGCACACGATTTTCAATCTTTTATCAACGTGTTTCTATTTTTTAAATTCTTATCATCCATCTGCAGGTGTTGTATCACCAATATACCTCTATAGAAAACGAAGAAACAAGTACCGCAATTCCATAATAAAAGAAAGCACCAAGCAACTACTGTGACACTGGAACTATGGATTTCAATGACAAGTATCAGGTTCATTACAACAATTCAAGTATACACTTGAGAAAACTGGGGTGTTAAATCTTACACCGGCCCAGAATCTATTTGCATCCACATCAGTGCGGTGTAACACAAAGACTTACGATTGATAAAAAGTTACGATTGATTTTTTCTTGGAAGCCTCATCATGGACAGGGTGTTCCAAATTTGATGATTTTAATCCTAACCCTAACCCCAACCCTACTCTTAACCATGTTCAAATCCTAATCCTTGACTGTACCTGGTTTCCAAATGAGGCTACGAAAAAAAAAAATCAATCGTATATTTTTATCAATCGTAAGTCTTGGTGTTACCATGGTTATCATCACCAATTCTTGTGTATAAATACATTACTCAAACTATCGGATGTTATTTTTACACCACATTATGGATATTAATTTGACACTTTGCATGGTGTTAATTTCCAATCTGATACCGGTCGGTGTTGATGTACTTAGGTCAGACGCTATGGCCCATATTCTGCTACGAAGACTAAGTTTGTAAGCGTCGCAAGTTCGTACAAAGCTATTGCGCCCGGTTGTGCGATCCTTTTGTCTGATGCGGATCGCACAATAGCTTTGTACGAACTTGTGACGCATACAAACTCAGTCCTCAAAGCAGAATATAGGCCTAAGGGTTTTGATTTGATTCTTGTTGGTGTGGATGCATATAGATGCCAGGGCCGGTGTTAAATAAACACCAGCTTTTGGTGTTAAAAAATA
Source organism: Paracentrotus lividus (assembly GCA_940671915.1). Classification (NCBI taxonomy): domain Eukaryota; kingdom Metazoa; phylum Echinodermata; class Echinoidea; order Camarodonta; family Echinidae; genus Paracentrotus; species Paracentrotus lividus. The sequence continues at coordinate 40,745,035 of CALNVZ010003425.1, read as the reverse complement.
TTCAGTTAACTTCATAGACCTAAGCAAAATGTATTACTATATGTGTTTTTGATATCTATAATTAAAACGCATTAAACATTTTAATGATACTGCCTTTATCTGCCAAAAGATCAACTTTTTTTCCTGCCAGATTCTGTATTAACACCACGTGGTGTTAAACGTATGGAATTGATACCAATCTAACACCGAAATCCAACACCACAATTTTCACATCAGCTTGGTGTTGCACAATTTTCACATCAGCTTGGTGTTGCACAATTTTCACATCAGCTTGGTGTTGCACAATTAACACCATTGTGTTTGCAGTGTACATGTACGGTATAGTCATTAGATGTGGGAATAGAGGAATACATGTTAATGTAGTGTTGAAAATATTGTAAATAGAGCTTTCTTTCTGATTGGTTAAACATTTGTACGTACTTATTAAGGTGTGTTTGTTAGTTTATATTATGACACGTTTTCAATACATAATATATAGCTTGATATAATATATATAATAATAATTATTATCTTTCGAACACTTTTGATACTAAGCTTCCATACGGTCTGGTCAAATCATTATTTCCAGGCTACAGGTTCCATGATATCAACACAATTATGTACACGAATACCTATTCTCTATTTTTTTCCCTACCAGTCATTATTTGTTTACGTAAATAATGCGGCGGTCACAACTCGTCGTAGCCTATGGGGCACGTGCCATCGACGTAGCCTGCGTTGCATGTGCAATGCACGCACAGGTCCGGGGTCAACTTCTGCGATTCCTGCGTTTCTGTAGTAAGGGTATTGTAAAAACTTTCTGCACGTCGTACATGCATTGCACCTTCAAGGTACCTCCGCTGCACGAATTTTCTACGAAATCCATCGTTGGGAGTTGCACGTCGAAGGTACAGCGAGTTGTGACCGCTGCATAAGTAAAGTACATATATTCATGATAGTAGGAAATTGATGACCAAGGTAAATCTACATTGGTACCTCGTATGGGAAACAAATTAAGCTCCAAATATATCTCCACTTAACCTCATGATCAGGCTCTGTGGTGTAGGTATTATCGTCTTGGTCTGGCACATACCCCATTTAGATACAAGTTCGCTGTGGAATTTGATTGGTTTAAAAAAGTGCAGAAAAGGTTTGAAGAAAATCCGCCAACTAATAACGAAGTTATGAATATTAAAAATTTTAATTTTGTGACGTCACTTGTGAGCAGCTCTCCTATGTGTTTTGTATGTAAATTTTATGAATGTATTCTCTTCTTCATGGTTCTTGATAAAGAGATAGATCTATTTCACAGAGGCGTGAAAATATTTGGATCACATATCGACAGCATATGTGAAATAATTGATATTCTTCTGAAAAACATGACGATTTATGGAATTTGCATTACACAACACTTTGGAGAGTAGTTCGCACGTGACGTCTCCATGTTCACAGAATCGAAACTTGAAACGATCATAAATTCGTTATTTTTTTTTTTTTTTTTTTTTTTTTTTTTTTTGGCATTTTTAAAAACAAGTTTAATTCCAGGGTGACCTCCCCCTTTATTCTAAATGCACCAATTTACCCATAAGATTTCTTGATATTTCTTTCAACTCACAGGAATCGAATTATTTCTTATTAAGACGTTTTGATTAAGTCCAGATCCCTCCCATTTGAAACAATTTTGCACGGATTTTTTGTTTTTGTTTAAACCTGGTGTATAGTTTTGGTAGCAAAAAAGGAATTGGCACAAAACCGATCAAATGTAGTTACATGTTGTCCACATTGCACTAAAAGATATGTGTGAGAGATCTTGTGACATTCCTTTCAATATTTCCGATGAATTTCATTTATTTAAGTTTGAATATAGCGCAATCCAACTGCCGTTTAGACCTCTGCTGACAAATTCGCACGCCCGAGGTTACGGCGTGAATTAGTGCGAACGATCTGTGTGTAACACCCACACAAGAGAATCCCCATTGGTTTTCCACGTGAGCGCTAACCTGTGACGGGTCCCCGAGTTATCTTTTTTTATCCTTATATTATGAAATAAAGACACTAAAACGAGATTTCAAGTACTATAATCTGCTTTATTATAGTTATTGGATTCAATCTATCATAATTTATCTTAATGTGAATCAAAATAATTTTTTCTTTCTCCCGAAACTATACACCAGCTTTAATCTGTTTGTTTTTTAAAATTAATTAATGAACGAGAACAATTTGTAAATAATATGGTCATGTTTATATCTGGCTACAAAGTAAGATTTCTATTAAAGGAGCTCAGGCCATTTGCAATGTTTAAAACGCCGCTTGATTTGTTAGAATGATATTCACAGATTTCATGTATTGTCAGTTAACCCACCCCAACAACCATGACAACAACAAGAGCAACATCCCATAAAAAATGAAATAATAATGAAAATAAGCGCTCTCCATGAAGCCAGAGAGTGAGGAATTTATGTGTGGATGCTTGTTTTTGATAACCTGTGTGTGTGTGTGTGTGTTAGAGAGAGAAAGTGAGAGAAATAGAGAAGAGTGGAGAGTGGTCAGGGGCTGCAGAGCCGCGGGGCTAGGGGCTACAGATCCTCCCCCACTAAAAGTGCAAAATATAGGAGTCCCCAAAAAAAATAATAAAAGAAAAAAAGGAAAACAAACAAACAAACAAACAAACAAACAAACAAACAAACAAACTGAAAATGGGGAGAAACATAGGGACCACGACCAATCCGTTTCGACCCCTTCCCCCCCCCCCCAAAAAAAAAAAAAAAAA
>CALNVZ010003425.1:40691509-40715297 GCA_940671915.1 Paracentrotus lividus | reverse complement strand
AATTAGTAGATGCTTCAGACCAGAAGGAGGAAAAGACATTTTGGAAAGCCTATAATCTGAAGTTGTAATCAGAACCTGTATTTTACATAGATTGATGCTCCAAACCAAGAGATCTCGCCAAGACGCCGTTCGCATTATTTTCTATGCGATATGCATGTGATTTGCGTAAACATTGACCAATCGAGAAAAAATCTCTTATAATAGTTCAAAGTGACAGGACTTTTTTTTAACCAATTAAAATAAATTTACCATTAATGGAAAGCTGAGAATTCAACCTTTTAAAAAACCGTGTGTGATCATTAAAGTGTAATATAATTATGCGTCATTAGGAGTTTCTGATCCGATTTTGATGAAATTTTCAGTGTTGTGCTTTTTAGATTTTACTTTATTTTTCTAATAATGCAAAAATCCAGCCCGGAGGATTCCTTTAATAATTTCACTTGATTTTATATTATGTTTTTTTTTAGTACAAAATTAATCTTAATTCGAAATTGTATAGTTACATAATCATTGTACAGTTGGAGAAGAGGTCCACATGACAATTCTGATATTGCTATTTAAGTCCTCTATATATTTACAGTAATATCTAAACTCCCCTTGTAATTTCTTTCAAATGTCACTCATAGTCTGATAAGGAATGTTCCTAAAAGGTCTACTCTTGACTACTTCAATCACAAACCTCTATCACAATCAATCATATTGCAGAAAAAGATGGACAACACCAAGGTTACAGAAGATATCATTCAAAACCTCGCCAAAGATATTGGCATCAACACAAAACTGAGCAATTTGGGTTTGAAGCTCGGTTTTGATTCTTCTGCCATGAAGATTTATAAGGCAAAGAATTACCAAGGTGGCGATGTCACATTTGATGGAACTAAGGACATGCTCCTTGATTGGCTTCATGCGGGACAAGGAAAGGCGTCTGATCTAAAGAAAGCTCTAATAGAAGCTGAATTAGGATTTTACGCTGAAAAATATTTCAAAGGTGAGACATACTGATTTATGAAGAAAAAACCGCCCCACCCCACCCCCCCCCCCAAAAAAAAAAGAAGTTGAAAAGGAAATCGATAAATGTTCTTTTGTTAAAAACATTTAAAACATTGTTTTCGCAAAGTATTTTTCTTATTCCTAATCATGCTAATTATGGTATGAAATTGCAATCCTGGCATATACTAATTTTCGTAACACAATTATCAAAGTGATAGTTTTTAACCTGGAATACATTTATTACTGCCTTTTAAACAACTATCCCCTTTTAGTCTAATCCACTCTTTACTTTTTTTTTATATCATCCACAGATTCGTAGTTTCGTTTATTAGGTCGGCCCGGAGAGTTGATGGGCAAAATAGATGAATTCATACAAGCTGCAAACAACAACTTGGAGGAGTTACATGTACATAGCTAATCTGGGCAATAACTACCAAGATGCACCAATATTAGATTAGGCCTCTATGCCTATTTCGTCTAAGATGTAGGATTTTGGTTCTTATTGTTTTAAGGTTTTGGATTCAATTTGAAGATAAGGGTTACCATGGTTTGGGGTTGTTATAGCAATTGTTGCAGGAGCAAAATGCCGTAAATTTGCACACGTCACGTGTATTCATCATGTTGTGAAATAGAGTTTGGTCACAAATTGGGTTATTTTTTTATTAGATTCATTGAATATGAGCAAAAACATAAATATAACTTTTTGTTTCTGTCTTTGAACAACAGTCTATCATCTGAAATGAAAAGGGTATCGCTTGAAAAAAAAATGTCGTGTGAGATAGTTTTACCGACCTGGAAAAAAATGTCAGAATTGGCGTTCCACTTTTTATTGGCAATATAAATCTTCACTTATTTCAGAGGCGGATCCTAGAGATTTGAAAGTAGGGATAGCACAATTCCCGATACGGGGATTTCTGTATTTTTAACATGTACAGTCAAAAGAGTGTTATTTCCAAATTATAGGGGCTGGAACGCCACTGAAATTATATATAATTCTTTGTATTTATACTTATCGTATTTTCTTATACGATGTGTAATTTGACATGTCATATGTTGTAATTCACCTATCATACATATAAGGTCTTTATTCTCTTTGTATATGTGATACGTCTGGTCGAAATGAGAGAGAGTCGCAGATCAAAGATCCGAGTAAATCGACAAACTAAATAAAAACTCAAAATTTTGAGGAATTTTTTTTAAATTATTTTCTGGTTCTACCATGCTTCATCTTTGCTCTGTAAAAAAATTGAGGTGAAAATGGATAACGGGGAAAGTGGTAAAAAAGCAGTTTTTCGGCGAGTGTTTTTTTCGGTCATATTTTTTTTTTCGGACATACAAGCGCACGTCCACGCTCATTTCCCCCTCTCCGTTTAGTCTCCGCCCTTAGCAACGCCATGTTTGTTGGACGTTTCACGGTCATGTGTTGTGTGATTTCTATTGGCTTTTTTGTTTCGTTTTTGTGAGCGAATAGCGAACTAAACTCTCTTTAGCTGCACTCAGCGTGTGAATAAAGCTGTTTCATCCGGGATAGCGGAGCACGCAAACGAATGATCAAATCTAACAATCGTGTGTGGGGGGGGGAGGGAGGGGGGGGGGGGTTATGTGGGGAAAAGCTACTTATTGCTTGACTTAGCTTATCTGGATCCAAATGAATGTTAATTTCACATTTTATTTTAGGGCCGCGATATCTGTTGTCCTGATGGGAAATTAAAAACCTCCCTATCAACAATTTTGTTCCATCAGGGAAACATAGAGCAACAAAAGAGGTGACGTGATCATACTAACTTCTGATACAAGTATTTAGGTTAAAGTCTTAAGACGCGTAAGAGATGCTAATAATTTAAATAATTAAAAAAAAATATGGTTTTAAAATTTGGTTGATATTGCATTATGTGGAAACCAATGAGCTAGAGGGGGGGGGGGGTGGCAAATCAATCTAGTTTATAACTGCGGCTGGTATTCTCACTTTTGGGAACTACTTTGAAACAACTTTAAGACGGCTTAGAAACAAGTTTGAGACGAGTTGTTGAGACGTCGCGGAGACGTCTCCGAAACGTTTCATGATCGCGGATACTACTTTGAGACATTTCTCTGAACTGCTTTGAACAAGATTTTGAAACATCTCGAGACTTCTCCTCGACAGAATAAAGACGGAATAAACGTTATCCGTCGCGAAAAATCGATTCCTTTGCGAAGACGTCTCCGCTATTTTTGTCAATTTTGAAAATTGTCGTGGAGATAATCTCGGAGACTTTTCCTCGACGGAATAAAGACGAGAATAAACTTTTTATCCGTCTCGAAGAAACGATTCCGTTGCAAAGACGTCCTCCGTCTATATCACCCCTTCACTTCGACAAAAGTCTCGTTAATACACAAATTAAACTTTTTAAAACTTTAATGTTGTGTAGTTTTTTAAGATTTGTTTTATTTTTTTTTCATATTTTTCATATTATATAACCCTTTTTTAATTTATTTTGTCTTTCAGCCTTTGGCTACTATTTTGAATATTATTTCAATAAAGACAAATCCTCACACCCAAATCAATTGACGTTATCAATTTAAGTTTAATTTTGCAAACTCGATCGGAAACAACTACCGATACAAATAGCGATGCCATAATAAAGAAAGATAATGGGCAAGAGGAACAAAGAGACAGAGAGAGAGAGAGAGAGAGAGAGAGGGGAGATAGTAAGGAGTATGAAATACCCCCCCTATTTTTAAGTAAAGCGTCGACGGAGACAGGCGGGACCCGCTTGAGTAACACATAATGTGGTGAGTGACCCCCCCCCCCCGGGCTTTTAAACGTAAGCCCATTTTTCGTACAAAAATAGGCAACTCAAATCCTACACCAAATCAATTGGCGTTATAAATAGTTAATTTTGCTAAACATCGATCGGACAAATTACCGATCCAATAGCAATGCCTATGAAAGAAAGAGAATGGGCAAGAGAGAAACAGATAATAGAGAGAGAAAAAAGAGAGAGAGAGAAAAAATAGAGGGGAGATACTCTTTTTTCTACTCTTTTTACTTCGATTTCATTTGAAACTCTATTAATTTGAATTTACACGGGAGTGATGTATTGAGTATGAATTCGAAGTAGAGAGAATTAGTAAGAAATGTGAATATGAAAGTAAAGATTATAATGATAACAAGGAAAGTGAGCTTTTAAAAGACGGTGAAAGGGCCATGTATGGAGGTCAATATACAGAGATACTGTAAAGGTGCGAAAATGATTGAGACAAAAGAATTCTATTAATAAAGGATAAAAAGTTTAAATTACATTGAGGGGTCAAACTCGAGAAAAAGCTTTCAAAGATAAGTGTTCCATGAGTTCGCGAGAGACGTCTCCGCAAAAAGATAAAGATTTTGTTTCCGCGAAGAATAAATAGTATTAGAGACGTCTCCTGAATAACGGAGACGGATTTCTCTTCATAAATTGCGCTGAAGCGTCTCTGGAGACGTCTCTAATACTATTTATCAGTCGCGGAGACGAAATTTTTGTTATTCTATCGCGGAGACGTCTCCGCGAGGTGAGATAGCACCCATAGCCAAATTTTGCAGTTTATTTTACAAAGTAATGTGTTTAAGAAAGTAGCGTTTTACTAAACACGACGAAACAAATAACGATTATATACTTAAAATAATTCATTTCTAAAAATTATTAATATCTTCTTATTACTGGTAACAAGTTTGATCAATAAAAGACGAGATCGAGCAAATAATTTACGTTTTTATTTTCATTGTCTTAAGCTAACCTAGCACTCATAAATCAAACGTATCAGAAGAATTCTAATACATTCGTTGAGGCGCAAATAATTTAATTAAAAACATTTTTGGAGGCTTATCTCTATCATATATTATTCAAAAGAATATAAACACAATGCATAAGCCCCTGTACAAGAATAATTTAGTCTATAGACCATTATTATGTTTAAAAATTTCCAACAGAGTTCAGATCAAAATGACTCGCTTTATTATGAATAAGAGTACGTGATTGACATTCAAAGAACGCACGCAAACATCGGAATAAACCCACCAAAAAGGTTTTAAATATAGTTTTGTTTCTAAACTAATTTAGCGCCAGGATTGGTAAACACTTTTCTTAAAAGAGCGGACTTTTCTTAAACAATTAGAAAGAGCATGACGATATATAACAATATAATTTACGAGAAGATAAAACCTAACCAAATTCAGCTTTCTTCTTTTTTGAGAAGATTATTGAAACATCGCCGTTATTTCCGCTTTGCTGCGCTTGCCTCGATCATGCATGACGGACGAGTATTGTTCTACTGTTATACCTGAATGCAGCCTCCTCATTTGGTCAAATCGTTTCACCTTCGTAAACAGAGTGGATTGCTATAGGCGCATTCTACGGTGAGTACAGCAGCGTGACAGAGTGTTCTTATTTTTCTGGCGCGGGGTACAAAGGAAGTCAACTTCACAACGTTTCTCTTGATTTTGATTTCCAAGAGCCACAATTCTCTCTTCAGCGTTCAAGAGCTATTATATCCCACTTTCTTATTTTACTCTTACAGTCGGGTTATATATTCAAATTCAAGGCAATGGGTAGTAGCATAAAAAGTAGCAATTGCTTGAAAGCTAATTGCAAGCCACGGAAGATCAAGCCAATAGACCATTTGCTAAATTATCCGTATGCATAACGCTTTTGCTAGTGTCTCAAATCCCTTGCTCTTCTTAACGCCTTCCAGAGCAATTTGCTAGCGGATTCACAAGAGCGACGTCACGCTGATGCGAACACGACTCACAAAACAAAGGAGACTCTTATGAAAAAGGAAGGTGAGATGATTTGGGAAGAGATACTGAAAAAGAGACAATTCACTTTTTTGCATATTCTTCATAAAGTTATAAAAAAAATAAATAATAAGTTACAATTATTGGTTTGATTAACCATGTTAACGTTCAAAAAGATTGTGAAATACACAGAGACACTGCTTTTCAGGAAATTTCTGATTCAGGAAAACTTTGCTTCTAATTCGCGGTGTTCTATCTCACAGAAATATGGTTCCTCTGTGTTTTTATTGACTAATTACATAAATATATTCCTTAGATATGTCGAGAAACAGTAGCCTGGCTTATCCCTACACTCCCCCCTCCCCCCTCACCACTGATGCTTGGAACCCTGGGTCCGCCAGGTAATGGAGCACCGGTGTAATGCATCCTTCCCTGTTTCATCGGTTCTTGTAAGAATCTGTAGCCATTCATTCCACATTCTTTTTATCGAAACGAAAAAAAAATTCTGATAGATCTCTGGAGTATTTCTTCCGATTAATTTTGTTCCTGTGCACCTTAGATTTTTCTCTCACATGCAAAACATGATGATTAACCGTGAATGTCTTGATCAAGCAAACGCTCAGCTGCTATGAAGGAGCTTGACAAAACAGAGCAAATGCCTAAGCGCACTAGCAAAATGTTTGCTTTATGCATACACTTTTTAGCAGTTGCTAATATCGTCAAGCAAGTGCTAGCAGGCAGTTAGCAATTGCTTGAGCTTACTAGCAAAAGCTTTTTGCTTGTAAAGCAATTGCTCATTTTTATGCATACGGAATCAAGCTAAAGCCTAGAAAAAGCAATTGCTATTTTTATTGCATCTGACCCATTGAATCAGGGATAATAATATTCAAATAAAATGGATTTCAAACATTGCGATAGATCATCTCCTTTCGACGTGACGCATCACATATATTATTATTCTACGATTTCATGTTTTCATGAAAGTCACAGACTGAATGATTATTATTGATGTTACGTGGTTCATAACATGAATGAATCCTACATAGTAATACATGTCAATAATTAAACAAAATTATTATAGTAGCAAATAACTATTGAATAGAAACAGAAAAAGCCATGTCAACCATTGAGCTTACTTGAAAAGACATGGTTTTGACAACAAATATGACTACGTTAACTCTTAGTGCGTATAGACATGACTAATCTGTATTTTTTATCTCTAAAAAATAGGTATAAAAATAGCTGTTTCTGGTTCTATCATATTTAACATTGTAAGCTTATGTTCTTTACACCTGTCCTCTACTCAAACATTTTCTTCAATGTCTTATCAATTTAATAATAATTAATAAAATAATAATAATAATAATAATAATAATAATAATAATAAAATAATATAATAATAATATATAATAATAATAATAATAATAATAATATAAATAATAATAATATAATAATAATAATAATGTGATTTGTATTGCGCAAAAAAAAAAAAAAAAAAAAAAAAAAAAGGTAAAGGAGAGTAGTATATTAGTAACACCTAAGGCAAATGCATTTGCAATATTGACGTTTTGGACTAGATGAAATTATTCAAATAATACATAAGGATAGTCAATGTCTACAGGCTAGAAACATATATTTCAACTTGAATACCAGTAACGTCTATTAAGAATATTTAAATACAGTATGCATGTATGTGTCATATTATTAATTTCTTTCTAAGGGACTTAATAAACTTTGACAGCATGCATAATCAGTTTTGTACTAAGTTAAGGTGAGCTGGAAAACGATGATAGGGGGAAATACCGAGTGAGTCAGAAAAAATAGACGCATAGGAAAATGTAAATAAAAAGAAAATCAATTTATAAACCCTAATTGGATACATATTCCAAAAGAGTAACTCTTCCCCGCATCTTTTGGTACCAATTTTTGTGTGTTGTATCTTTACGCTTGGATGAACAAAGCGCATTGTTTGCGAACATGCAAATTTCGAATTGTGCAAAAGTGGGAGAAAATCAAACAACAAAAAAGCTATAAAAAAGCAACTCCATCTTATTAAAGTAGCATAACTTTTTTAACTAACAGGTCTTGCACTTAATAACTTAAAGGGATGTAGTAACATTGAATGATATTCGATTTAGCTTATTTTGCCAACATAATTATAACACTTTAATAGGTCAGTCTGGTATCTCTTCAAAATTGCAAGTTAATTGTTTGCTTTACCTTCAGATATAATGATTTCATACTCAAATTTTATAAACCAACACGTGGATAAAACAATGTGCTTTTTCCACATAGCACAACATACACCCATTTCCTGTTGTATAGCCCCCGTCCTAGCAGCCTAGTGACCTGGCAGCAGAGGGTACTGGTGTTCGGCTGTATGCGTGGCATTGTTTGTTACACAGTTTTAAGGTAGTAAATGACTTCCATTTGATCTGAAACTTTCAGTAGTTTGTTTTTACTGTAGGAACAATATAATTTTATTAATCTTGATCTAATTGCTCTTGTTTTTTAAAGTTACTCAATCCCTTTAAGAGGGGTGTTGTTACACATATTGACTTACATTTTGTGTGAAAATGAGAAGATCTTTTGAGTCAGGCATGAGTGAGCACACGTCACAGGCAAAATAATCATTTTTTTTTTTGCAAAAGTATTAAGATGCCTTTTTTTTCGTGGATAAGAGACCTTACGGGTCCCTGATGATTTTCATTCTACCGCTATTGCGGTCACATAATCCTACGGCGCCCGGTCAGTTAAAAAGTATAAAATATGTGGATTGATCCAAATCGCCGTGAGAGACCGTAGAGTGCCATTCGGGCGCCGACCAATGTTCTTTCGGTGTCCACTCCGATGAACACGGTGGCTATTACAAGGCTGACTAGAGTTCCTATTTGCAGGCGCGGTTCCAGGAGGGGCAGCGGCCCGTCCTTCCCCTTCGAGGTAGACTATTATTACTATTATTATTCCTTTTTTTTTATGATGGTGACTGACTGAGTGATTGACTGAACACTTAACGTATGGCCAATATCATAAAGCAAAAAAAAAAAAAGAAATCACGGCGTACTCCCCCTCCCCCCCCCCCCCCCGTTTGTTGCTCGACTCGATTGGCGAAAATTTGACTGTAGGCCTAATTAGATTAAAAACTAAAATTTTGCTTCCCCCCCCCCCCCATGAAATCCTGGACCCGCCAACGTTGGAGGCAGAAAGAGTATTGTCAATGTATTATATAAATACAAATAATGAAAGGATGTCGCCGTGAGGAGGGGATCTAGCGGACGGGAATTTTTGTGTATCGAACGGGTCCCTCAAATAGCTTAGGTGGCTCAAAAATCGATAGGGTCCCTTGAAAACCTTGGGTGCCTTTAAGGTCCCGCAGGAAAGCCAAAAGTAAACCCAAAGCATCGCAGCATTTTGAAGCATTTTTGAAAGTTGAGGGGCTGAGCTGAAGTGGGGAGGGGGGGGATTTGAATAGCCTAAATCCCAAATCTATGGTCATTTTGCGACTTTGTTCACGTTTTGATGAGAAATAGTGGGTGTATGTGGGTTAGCGAGAAAAAAGAGAGATACAGATAAAGATGGATAGATAATATATATAGAGAGAGAGATAGAGATAGAGAGAGAGAGAGAGAGAGAGAGAGAGAGAGAAGAGAAGAAGAGAATTGTAAAACGGCTTGATCTGGATGGACTAGACAAAGAAATCGCTAAAGAGTGACTTGTGTGTGAGCGAACAAATAAATTACTTGTTATGACTATATGATTTATATTTAAAATGAAAGAATATGATTTAAATACAACAGTAAAGAGAAAGAGAGAGAGGGGGATAGATAAAGACAGAGTGGGAGAGAGAGAGAGATAGGGAGAGAGAGAGGGAGAGACATACAGATATAGAGAGAGAGGGTGTGTGTGCGTGTGTGTTTGTGTGTGTGAAGGGGGGGGGGGGTCGAGCGTTCGCTCAATGTGATGACATACAGGTGGTGGTGATGATGATGATGATTTATATGGAGATATGATTCATTCATAATATGGGAAAACAAGCAAGAGAGGGAAAAAATAAAAACAGAGATACAATCGAATACGCATACAGACAAAGCTGGACGGAGAAGAAGGAGATCGGAAGAATGAAAACAGTAGGTGATCTATTGATAATAAGTGAGGTGTGGAGCAAACACAATGGCGGCAATAGCTAGACTGCATTGTGTCTTCCCTAGGCTGGCGGACTGGGGAATCCCCCAAGGGTGCAGCTGCAATTTTTTTTTTTGGGTATAAGCAATCACCATGTAAAGATTTTTCATTTATATATATGAAAAAGTGATCAAATGTAACTTCAGTGGGAAAAACGCGTTTGTTTAGAAAAAAAATGTTCATGGGCCTCTAGAAAATTACATCAACGAAATTGCTCTAGAAACAACTTAGGTCAAATACAGATACATACTATACTTGACTATTGTCTGATTATCCTTTTAAACAACTCTCAAAGAATTAAAGTTGCTCATGAAATTTAAAAGAAACCTTGAAATAAAAATACATGGTATATTGCCTGGTAGGGGAGACCGGGGATGGACGTTACAAAATTCACATTTTGGGCCAGATAATTCTAATGAAAGTACTCACACACTCCATTTTGGGTCTGTAGTTAGCCTATTATGTTATGGCTAAAACCTGAAGCACATAAAACTTGAAAACATGTAAACACTAATTAACTACAGCTTAATTAATGAAGACATTTTTTTGTAACAACCTACCCCGTATACGGGGTAAGTTGTTACACCATACGGGGTAAATTGTTACTATATGTAAACATACGAGGTAATTTTTTAATGTGTAAATCTCTTATACCGTACTTTTGCTTCAACTTTCCAGTTTCTTGGTTTCGTTCACAGTAGATCAATTAGAGCTCTAGAATAGCCTAAAGTAATAATAGAAATATCAAAATATTAACACCTGAAAATTGAAATAAAATTACTTTACATGTGTAATGTAATTGGGGTAGGTTGTTACATCAACATGGGGTAGGTTGTTGTAACAACCAACCCAATGGGTGATTTTAGACATAAAATCAACTCTAGCACAGCCATTAGGCAGAATTACAGGGCATGGCTCAGGGGTATATTAGTGACATACATGTACTATATTCACAATACCAGACTACCATCATGTGCCTTCAGTTGTAAGAACTATTACAGATTTTAATTTTTATCAAAAAATCACTTGGGACTGTAAAAAATGGTTTTTGTTGATTTACTTTTTAATAAAACAACGGAGAAACCTCACGACCGGCAGTTCATCACAGCTATGTGTAGGCTGTATGTAGATGCCAGTTAGCACGAACTCTCTTGTTCCAACTTAGCACACTGAGAAACTGTAAACAACTGACCCGTGTAACTTCCATCCCCGGTCTCCCCTATATTTGATGAAACAAAACGGCAATTGTTTTCACATGGAATTACCTTAGGGTGCTATCTCACTTTTTTTGCCAACATGGCATTGTCTCCTCTTTTCCCGCGACGAAATCTTTTGTCCCACTAACAAAAGGTTACGTGGTACAAAGGACGGATTAGTCAGCATGCCATTGTACTAGATCCGTCTCCTGTAGCACACACAAATCTGTGGCGGAGACAGCTATAGTGCAATGCCATGCGGGAAAATCTGTCTCAATTTTGTTTCCGCAAAGTGAGATAGCACCCTTACATTTGCATAAATTGTTGAAATGGGCTTTATGTAGAGGCTTTTTCAAGATCAGTCATGTAAATCTTAAACGGTGAAGTTGATTTTTATTTAATGCGAGTTACCTGATTCAGGAATACCCCCACCCTCTTTCACACACACACACACACACACACACACACACACACACACACAGAGAAACAAAATCGATACTATTTATGTATAATATTTGGACCGGTAGGCTTGAATTGATATATTAATAATAAGTCAGGGTTGGATGGAATTCCCCTTATTGATTTTTGTTTGTTTGTTATGGCAGAGGAGTAAGAACTCTGAAAGGGACATCGGTTAATTATAGACAATACCAAATAATAGAGTGTAAGCCAACGCGCTCTTTGAGCTCAATCTAATAATCAGGTAAACATTAAGTCTTCTCGGAAAATCCCAAACTTAGAAAATATTACATAGAAATATCTGATCACGCATTATTGACAAACCTGCAGGAGTTTGTGTGCTTATTGAATGGTATGAAGGTCATGTTTCAGTTTGTACCGCCATACAAAGCATTTGTTCCCTCTACTAGTATTTGCTTTGACATAACTAATTTAAGAAAGAGGTATCCCTCAGCGGTTATTTAACGATGGAAAATCTTTTGTTCCGAAATAAAAGCCTCTCTCTCACACACACACACACACTCACACACACACACACACATACACCATCACACACAAAAAGTCCCTTCTTTGAGAGATAGTTGTAATGCATACAATGACAACAGACATTTGTATATAGGTCAAGGTCCGTAATTTAGCAGTCGGTTTATCTTTTCATATTTATAAATCAATACTAAATATTCATAGCAGAATCAACCTGAAATTTGCTCTCTGAATCCAATGTTGTGAAGCTTTATTTAACACTCAAACCGTGAGTATGCCAACAAAGATTTTTTTTCGAAAGATTGTACAATATGGTTTTAAAAATTCGTGTCGTTCGACAATTTAATTGAGTTGAGTATAGGCATGGAGCATGGATATTAAGCCAAGGCATAGGTATTAGGCTTCATTAATACATCAGTAATTTTGTTATACAAGTGTAATGCATAATTATGTATCTCTTGCATTTTAATAGGCTATATTATATCATTCGCCTGGATTTTGTCAGAATTCGAATTTTACAAAACGGAAGGCCGATGCGGTAGATCGGGTGTAATATTGGCCCATATATTGCCTACCGTTACGAAGTCATGCAGGGACTCACATTCGATTATTACTAAACATGTTATAGCAGTATTTTTTTATTTTTATAGAATACTGACATGGGGTATCGAGCAGTCTTGATTTGAGCTAGAGATATAAAATAATTTTCTCTCGCTTTTTAACGTTTGTTGTCTTGTTTCATTTGACTTAGTAAACGATTGCGGGATCGATGAGCACCATGGATGATGACATTCTAACCGACGATCTATTGATTGAGATAGCCAAACCTATCACTGGTATCACTGCAGCACAGCTAAGCGTTTATCTCGGGTTCGGTAAAGCGCAGGGGGACAGTGCTCTAACGATGGGGTTGGTCCAGCTCAATCCCCAATCAGCTTACGAATCTTTACTCCATCAATTTATTAACAAGCATGGTAGAGAAAAAGACGTCGCTCTGAAATTGCGGTTGATCTTCAGGAACAAGAATATGGCTGATAGTGCTAAAGTCATCGAGAAACGTAAGTTGTTTCGTACCATCTTGTTTTCATAATCTGTGATTGATACCGAAGGAGATTACTTTTGCTTGAGAATTTTATTTATTCATGTAATTGAAATATTAAAAAAGCACATGCATTTTACTTTGTTACATTACATAGCAGATGAGGGTATTTAAATGTATTGTGTATGTAATTGTTTGTCTTTATAGAATTGACAAAGCGTGGGATCCCATTCCCATCCCATGCTGAGGCAGCTATAGACCAGTCACTAAACCTTCCATCTCCACCTCATCAAGAACTAGGTAATTTGATCTAGGCCCTGTTGCATAAAGAGTGATTGGTAATCATTAACTTTCAGGAAATACCGCATTTTGATTGGCTGTTGATCAACGTTAATGTTACGCAACAGGGCCCTGGTTAAAAATTCTTGTAATTATAATGTAAGCCTCCTGTCATTGCGTTATTGTGTTGCCCATCTTTCCAACTTTGACATCATTTTCATTTTTCCAAATAACCTTCAAATTAGTATGTTTAACTCGATCTTGTTCGGGCCTATTTTGATCATCATCTCCACTACGTTCCTGTGCCTGCTAATGAGGGGGGGGGGATGCTCAGTCGATCGGCCCGCTCTGCATATGCCACTATATAATAATTATATTATTCATTATCGTTAAAACCATCACCATTATTCCTTTTCGATTTCGTCCATCAGATGTCATTTTCGTTCAGTGTTAAGACTTGTTTAAAATGCTGTCAATAAAATAATACTTTATTTAAAAAAAATTTTTTTTTTAGTTCTGTGGTCTTATTAGTACGTTTTTTTTTTAAATTCAATTCTTCCCAATAAAAGATGAGGAAGATGAGGACGAAGATGATGATGATGATGAAGAAGAAGAAGAAGAAGAAGAAGAGGAGGAGGAGGAGGAGGAGGAATCTGATAGCAGCGGGGAATCATCGGAAGGTATAAAACAATGTCGTAGTTGACAATCTTATCAACACATATCCCTGAACATTAGAGTTATATAATTATGATTTCATGTTGAGGTTCGATCTTTTTAAAATGAAGTTATTTCGATTATATATCATGTTAAGCGCATAGAGACATAACTAAATGTATTATCATATGCGCTATATAATATAAGAAGATTGTATTATTATCTTTTACTATTATTAAATCGCTGTTTTGAAAATGAAGATCCTGAAACCAATTGAGGGATAGGACTGGAGAAATTTTTGTTTGATATGCCTATTCCATCAGTTTCTATATTATACTATTATCGAAAGGAAAAATGAGTAAAGAAAATGTAATTTTATCCCAATGGTATCTCAATTTCTTTGCTCATTTCTTTTCTTCAATTCTATGTAATTGTTATTTCTGATCAGTTTCACACTTTTTTCAAAATTCGTAATTAAAATGCTGCATCCCTTTACCGTGATCCCATGCATTTATTCAAAAGTTGATTTCTATCCTTCGGGTTTATGTCAGGTTCTATAGCATCTGGTCACTCGGACATTGAAAGCTAGGGGTTCTCCGAGACGCACATCGACATAATGGCTTGCCATAGCTCATTCGATAGAGCACCTGGTCTCGAACAATAAGGTGCCGCTGTTTCGAGTGAAGTAAATCATAATGTCTGTTTCATGTAATCAAGAATTAAAATTTGTAAATTTAAATTACTTTTATTCGATGTGTTTTTGTTATTTTGAATTTCATTTCTATGATATTATAGCCTATGGAATATATTGAATTTAAATCAGAGTAAAATCATGAACATGTATGTCGGTTATGATTTAGAGACTTCCAGAATTAATCAGCGTGGCGGAGCTCAAACCATCAACGCGTCTGGAAATGCACAGGTCACAGGCAACAAAATGACTGGATCGAGTCATAAAGTGATCATAAATAACTATGCATCAGGGTAAGGTATAACATAATTTGTGTCATACAAATTATGTATATATGGGCAATTCCACGGTAACTGACGTTACACACAACCAGAATTTTCTACATTGTTTGTACTGCAGTTACATAAGAAAGAATACGTGGGTCTTCAAATTACTGTACCTAAATAAGTAAGTGTAAAGGAAGAAGTTTTGTCTAAACATTTCACTTAAACACCATTTCCATTGAAACGCCAAGCAAAAACGTGTCGGTAACTGACGTTACAGAAAACGGACATGCAAAATCATGGTGTCTGATCAAATCTCAATACCTCATGTCCATGACATGTCATAATGATAAGTCTTATATGACATCATACCTAGGTCCTTATGAACAGATTTGCAAAATAACGAGAGATTTTCATAATTTTTGTTTATGCTGGGGAAACTTTTGTGAAGACATGTCGGTAACTGACGTTACGTAACCGACGTTACCCTTACATCTTCTATAGACTTTACACATGTAAAATCCCAATTTTGAATTGGATCAAAATATTTTGTGTTCTGGGCTTCTGAGGATTATGTTTTTGATATGATATCATACCTATGTTCTAGGCAACAGATTGGCAAAATAAGAAGTGATGTAATCATTTTCCTCTTATTCAGTTACAACAATACTGTGAACATGACAGTTTACACATATATTTCCTATAGGGTTTGTACAGAATATTTTGAACATTTTATTTCTTACTACTTTTAAGAACTAAATTCCATCACATATATTATAAACAAGGGAATATTTTAGTATTAAGACATTAGAAACTCTAAAATAGTATTTTGATTGATTAATACACGTAGGATGTCCCACACATGTATTTTTTTTTGTGTAGTGCATGTGAATCTTGGAAAAAATTATCTAAAAAAGTGCTTTTATTATAATTTGTCAATTCTAAATTCTCACAGCACACAACAGTTCTTAGGTGAATTGATTTTTAAAATCACTTTTAAACAGTTTCTTCCTCAATTCAAACCTATAAACTGCAACAGTAATTTCCGTTCAACTCATTTTGTACAGTTGTGATCCGCAGTCATAAAATGCAGAATTTCAAAGCAAGGTAATGAAATTTACTGAAAATTAGTGTTCGTCCTGGCATCAAAATGAAATCCTGTTAAAGTAAAGTGTTTGTTCTGTGCTTTGTTCTACCACAAATTATGCTTACATCTAAGCAGATGCACAGACAATGGAGCTGTGATCATACTTTCTTTCTTTTCTTTTTTTTTTCCTGAATTTATTTACAGAGAGAAGTTTTTAAATACAACTAATAATTTTATTTAGATTTATCATAACATTTAAAATTATAGGCTCATATTCCATATTCAGAATATATAGCAATGGAACCTTGATCACACCAATAGATAATCAACTGAAAATCTAAAGCAGATTTTGAGGGGCTTACATGTACACTGCATGGGTTTCCAAACTCTTAAATCATTACAAGAAGAAGTTACCATTGGCACTGGCTGTCTTTTTTATTGCAAGGTGGTTAGTTTAAGCAGTGGTAATAAGTTCAGATGCATACAGGAGTCCAAATTATAATTGTTTTCTATGAAACGATAATGGCATCATGGTAACTGACGTTACTCTAGGTCATGGTAACTGACGTTACACATATTGGTTGTCAATTTTGACTTGATTGTATCTTGAATATCTGAAGCTTAGCTATTGATAATAATGAGATGCAGTCATACATTATAAATCTTAATTGGCATAGTTGATACTGTCTCCGCTGTGGAAAAAAAATTAACAAGTTCATGTTACACTGCAAATGAGGGTTGATTAAATCTAAGTTTTTGACCAAAGTCACAATTGAACCAATTTTTTTTTAAATACAGTTTGATAAAGTGTCTCTCTAACAACTTTATCCATGTGAAAGATTATCGGGAACAGAAACGGTTTAGTTGAGGAAATGAAAATGAGTTTCTTGTTAATATACCTTTTCTATACAAAAAAAAATATTGGAATACTTCAGCGTATGATTAGAAAGTGAAAATGGCCGCCATCGGGAAAAATTTTATTGATTCTCAACACTTCAACTCATGTAATTTTTGAAAATAAAAATAATTTTAACCAAATATCATATTGAATTTCCGGCACCCTTGTCCGGATTTCTGTGGAATTGCCCATATATATTTTTAATGCATTAATAATATCTTTTAAAATATTCAGACCAGAGTTTTGAATGATATAGATATGATGTTTAATATACACTGTTCGTCATAAAGGTGGAATATTTTTTTCTGGCTCAAGCGACATTGTGTTGCTCCGTTATTAATTTATTGAATGCGTTTGTCACCGCTTTCACTTTCTGGGATCCTGAGTATATCTTGGACGTTCCCTCAGTCCTTCCCGGGGATTTTTCTTCAAAAGAGTTTGTCACCCCCAGAAGATGGCCTTTTTCGTCATTTTTTTCCTTATTTTTGGGGCCCTTTTTTGTTCACGTGACCCACCAAGGCCCTCTCAGTCCTACCCCAAGGAAACACGTCTGAGGTGGAGATTTGTTATTGTTCTTTAAATCAAATCTAGATGTATTGTAACAGGCTCGACTTTTTTGTTATGTCCAGGGGAGGGGTCAAAATTTATTTTGATTGCGGTTCAACATTCATTTTATTCATTTTTACACCATGGAAATTTCTATCTTCCCTAAATTGTATTGTAAAATCACAACCAAGCCTAAGTCAAAATAAAATATTATCAATAATGACTATACTGCCTTGTCATCAAGGCTAAACAAAATTTAAGGGGAAAATGGTAATATTTGACGGCTAAATTTTGTTTTTCATTTCTTTTGTTTTCAGCATAAAGATGGAATAAAATATTCCGAATTTTCACCAATCTCGTTTTCTACTTCAACCCTTCCCCTAGACAAGAGACCTAAGCCTGTCCCCAGAAATATAGATTTAACTTAAAGAACAATATAAAACAATACACCGCAGTCGCGTTTCCTGGGGTTAGGACAGAGGGGGGCTTGATCGGCCGGGAAAACAAAAAGGGGCCCCAAAATGAGAAAAAATGACAAAAATGGGCATCACGGGGGTTGACAAAACTTTTTTGGAAAAAGGTCCACGTGAAGGGTTGGGAGAAAGTCCAAGATATAGCCAGGGTCCCGAAAAGTAAAAGCAGGGACAAACATATTCAAGAAATTAAAGTCAGAGCAAAATAATGTCGCTGTAGCGGTAAAAACATATTCCACCTTTATGACGGACAGTGTAGGTAATGATCAAATGGATTGCGTATTCCGTATTCCAGAGGAAAAATGTCGTTGGGGGATCTAAAATCATGATAAGTACACATTTATACTAATAAAAACACAAAGGAATTCTGTGGGCCGTTTAACTTAGTTAATATCAATTATTGAACTTTTTGTTTCATATTTGCAGCAATCATCAATCATTTTTTTATTCATTGGATTGTATAAAATCACATCAAAATTCCTTCACCTGTTATGAAGTCAGAATATGAGAATGTCACATTGTAGGGCTACACCCGATTTCTCCGAATGAGATACCAAATAATGCAAATAAAATACATACATTATTATATTTCAATCATATTTGTCAGCTTCATAATAAATATTCATGATATTCATAATCTTCTTTGCTTCTATTTTTCTAATAAAGGGCATCATCTAAAAGTCGAGAGAAAGGAAAAAAGCGGAAGGATACTGAGTCTAAAACTAAATCTACCAGTGGCAAGAAGACGAAGGGAGGCGAAAAGAAATAATTGCATTCGATTATGTGATTCATCTTTTATTCCTTATTCAAAGTCAGTTGATTTTATTCTGTGTTATGTCGTCATGATTCGAAATATGCTATGGTAATAGTCTTTCCATTTTTTAAAAACACTTTCTTAATTGTTTTCAAATCAATACTATGCCCCTAAAAACCTTTTTTAAAGACCCAATGTGTATGTTTACATTTACATTGTTTCTTGTATATGATTCATGCTCCAAATATAGTATTTGTTCCATTTCAGCATGTATGCTTTTTTATATAAAAAAACCAACACGAATAGTAAGTTTTTTAATTTGCCCTTTAACACCCATTCGTCAACTAACTTATAATCCTAATTATAGTAATATAATTATTATTATTATTATTATTATTATTATTATTATTATTATTATCAAGCAATAATAATAATAATAATAATAATAATAATAATAATAATAATAATAATAATAATAATAATAAATAACAACAACAACAACAATAATAATAATAATAATAATAATAATAATAACAACAATAATAATAACAAAAATAAAGATGATAGTGTATTTTCATATAGCACTTGGGTCTATAAAAAACATATTATATCATTACTTTAGTTTTTTTTTCGTTTGCTCTGATTAATACTGATAGCAAAATGGATGAACAGTCAGAATTGCTGCAATTATCATGATAGTAGGGAATAATAACCAACTACTCTCGTCAAAACCATGGAAGAAAGATCATCACATATATTACTAATAAGTGACATATGTTAAATATTTCTTAAGAAAATGAAAAACCTGATAAAGTCAGTACATCTTCTTATTTATCTATTTATTTATTTTCAAATAGAATGCTTTTAAGGAACAATGCCTCATAATATTGAAAGCTGACTTTCCCCCAAATATATTTGTTAAATGTAATAATAACAACATCTCTGGTGTAATGCTTAACTTGTACAATCAATCACAATCTAATTGCATTTATGAATAATTGTTAACTGCCAGGGCTTTATACATTCCGGATGGTTCACTCTTGGATTTTTTTTATGTAAAATTAATTTGCATGATCGTTGGTAATGTTTTGTTAGATAGTAATTAAATGTTTGTGGGGTTTTTTTTGGTAATAATTTGGCGTCTCGTTGCTTTTAATACAGTATTCACGCTGTCTAGAATCAATATGAAAAAAGATGAAGACGATGTTTCGAGAAAAGGGAGAGGGGAGTGTTAAACTGTTAAGAGTTACAGAGAGAGAGAAAGAGAGAGAAAGAATGGGGGTGGGGGAGAGAGAAGAGGGGCCGGGTAGAGAATGTGGTAAAATTACCAGTTAAAGGACTCCTCAACGCTGGAGTTTGAATGTTTAGAAAAATAAAGTAAAATCTAAAAAGCACACCAATAAAAATTTCATAAAATCGGATGATAAATAGGATAGTTATGAATTTTATTGGGTTTTGATTTTTTTTTAAAGTAAACAGTTATTGGCATATACAAATGAGTAAACTGATGATATCACAGTCCCCCTACTTTCTTTGTATTTTATTGTATGAAATACCAATTATCCAGATTTTCTGCCCCTAGGACATAAAACAGGGATTAATCCTTGTGGAATATTGAAGGTCACAAGTGCTTTTAATTATTTCAGTATGAGGGATAGAACTTCTTTATACGCAATTTATGAAAAAATGAGATAAATAAGATTTCATATAATAACAAACACAAGAAGTAGGGGGACTGTGACATCATCAGTTTGCTAATTTGAATATTCAAATATTCATGAAACAAGGCCAAGAACTGTTATACGAAAAAAATTGAACATGTAAAAAATGCATAACTTTGTTATTTTTCATCTGACATGTTCTGTGTTGTGCTTGTTAAATTTTTACTTTACTTTACAAAAACATTTTAATTTTACCCTGGAGTCCTCCTTTTAAGGTGCGCGTGGGAAATGCAGATAAACTATTTGTTATGATTTTCAATAAAATCTAGTCAACAAACGTGTCTAACCCGAATGAAAAATGTTAAATTAATTTATCTTGATGACAATACATAATCTAAACAACCTTTTGTTGGACTTTTTAGAAGTTCAAAATGATAAAAAAGGAGTTATTTAACATCTTTTAGAATATACATGCAATTATCAAAAGCAAAAAAAAAAAAAAAAAAAAAAAAAAAAAAAAAAAAAAATCATGCCTTAGTTTAGGAATTTAGAGGGGAAGTTCACCCTGGAATTTTATTGGTCTTAAAAAATGAAGAAAAATAATAAAAAAATATTAGTAAAAGTTTGAAGAAAATCGACCAAAAAATAGCGAAGTTATGAATAATTAAAGTTTTGATTCTGTGACGTCACGTGCGAGCAGCTCTCCCATTGGTTGTGTATGTAAATTCAATAAATTTGTCCTTTTGTCATGGTTCCTGATAAAGGAATGGGTCAATTTGATATAGTCATGTATATGAACATATGTTTCATAGTATATCGACTGCACAGGTGACATAATTAATTTCTTCTGGAAAACATGATATTTTATGGAATTTACACTACATAACACATAGAAGATTTGCTCGCATGTGACGTCACAGAATCGAAACTTTGAATATTCATAACTTCATCATTTTTTGGTCGATTTTCTCCAAACCTTCACTCATATTTTTCGTTTATTTTTCTGCATTTTTAAAAACCAATTGAAACTCAGGGTGAACTTCCCCTTTAAACACGAGAGGGTGTGGACATCTGATGATTCCCGGGTAGGTGTTATACTTTGCAGCTTGGTGAATTTATGTTTATGTGTAAAAACAAAAAACTCCCACCTGTCTTCAATGAAATGTTTCTTTCAAACTCCTCCATTCACTCTAATTCCACTAAAATTACAAATGATTATCACTTGCCCCCGGCCTCCCTTCCGTCCATTCACTCCCTCTTTTATTAAAGTTGCTATAAGAAGGGCATGAATTTCCATAAATTTGGGTTCTACACCCATTATATAGTTTTTATAAGATGTTCAAACAGATAGCATATCATAAAACTCCCCTGACTTCTCGATATTCTGGTTTGAAAGTCTATGAAATAGGCTGCTCCCAGGCCCCGATTAGACTAGTATACAGAAGTACACGCTGAGGGTGACGTCACGGCCGGGTGTTGGGTATATTCGAGTGTCCGGATGTAAATACAATGATGTGCAGATAGAGAGAGATGATTTTACCAATGTTTTTCGAAGGAGGCTATATAAAAAAAAATTACGAATCATATGTACAAATCTTTACTTTCCCTATATAGAAAAAAAGTATATAACGGTTTTCAAGTCTTAAATTGTGAAATTAGATTGCCAACAATGGGTTATTAATCAATGTTTTCACTTTTTTTTTTTTTTTCTCCAACAAGAGTACGATCGAGTTCTCTGTTGTAAAGTAGATCGGCCAGCCAAACACACACACAACACTTTAGAATCTAGAATCTACTCACATATATTTCTCGGCCTACCGAGTGATTTCTGTATTCAGGCTAGTTTGAAACTTATAAGCTATAATATACAGACGTCATGTAAGCAAATGAAGCGAAAGATCGATCGGCTACGCCAGCCGCGCCGGCGGCCAGCGCAGACCAATTCCGCTGGCGACGTGTTTTTTTTTTCTTCTTCTTCTTCTTCAAGCGCCGCATCACACGCGGATGAATATTTACAACGGACGAATAGCACGATTATCGTCGGCCGCTACGTGTTTGACTGGTGAAATATCTCGCTCAAATGTCATATTATTTATCTTGAATTAAATCTTTAGATCTATTGCATCATTTGAGGGCAGTTACATATACTGGAGAATAAGTACGGCCAGATATCTACTCTTAACCTTTTCGATTTCACAAGTTTTTGCGCACATGAACACCAACTGATGCACTGATATGATACACATCACTTTTGACGTTGATCTGCGGTGTCACGAACCCGAAGACAAGGCAGAAAATCGACTTAAAACGCTACAAATGAGAATATTGTAACACTATAGAGACATATCATTGATGATATGACATTTCTTTATTATCATTTTCTTTTTAAAAATCATTCACACAATATCATAACGAGGAAATAGAAGTTCTGACACGAAAGTAAATTCATTCATATTGTCGTGTATACACACAATCAACTGCGCTGCCAGCTTTATTTACTTTCTTGATCGCCGTAATACCCGGCCGTGACGTCACCCTACTAGAACACTAGTCTCAGTACGCATCGCCGGAGCGATAACGGAAACCAGGGTAGGATAAATCGTTTAAATTTCTATTCTAAACTTATTTGGGAAATGAAACGTTTCTCAGAGTTAAGTTAGGGTCGTAAGGATGCTATTAGTGTAAATATCTCATTATTTGGGATCGCCTTCTTAATTCTACTTTAACTGTTGATACCTCTAATTTTATTATGTTGTATCTGATGAATGTTTTCTTAAATGTATTCATTTTGCATATGTGGAATTAACTATGAATTGAATTGAAGAAAAAAAAATTGGCTGATTGGGAATAAATGATCTGAGATAAAAGTGAAATCATTTCAAGAAAACTCCATTCAGTTTAATTCAACCATCAATAAAATGCAATACAAGCAACAATAACATTTGCTTTGTAGATATGAAACAAAATGGTTAGGACCCTAAAGAATCAGTGGAATGCTTGTAAGCATTACAAATAAAGTAAATTTAACAAGTGGTAAATAGATCAAACAAAAGAACTTACATAACACACACACACACACACCCTCACACACACACACACACACATACACATAAACGTATCAAATTAATTCAGTATCAGAAGAAGAAAGTAGGGTAGTAAAGGAAAAAAAAAAGAGAGATAGGGCTTACAGGAAGATCATGTACATATAATACAAACATACAAAATATACATGAAATATAACATTGACAAGACAGTAAAATAACAATTCTCAGTCGCATCAGTTAATGCAATACATACAAAAAGATACCTTGTTACTATGCAACTCATACATGTCATAGTAATATGTATAATTTCATATCAATTATTGAATATGGAAAATA
>CALNVZ010003425.1:40678470-40691476 GCA_940671915.1 Paracentrotus lividus | reverse complement strand
TAGCATAATACAAATTACCTCTTCTTTCACTGGCGTAGCGCATCCCCCCCCCCCACTAAGAAAAGAATTCCGTCCTGCTCGACAGTATGCTATAATGTATTGTTCTTCACGAAAAAAAAATAAGATGAAAACAACTAATTTGGATCCGAACTTCCCCCATTAATCGTCTGAGTGTAACATGACTCATCGGAGCTTTTTGATGTAGGCCTAGTCTTTAGGATGAACCAAACTAAACTAAACTGTACTTTTATCGTAAACACTGTATATAATATATATACTGTATATAATATATATACTGTCTCTATATCATCCATTATCATTATATCTCACTCAATTACAATTGATAACTTTTTGCCCAACGTTGTTAGTCGGACATAAAGAATCACACCTAAATTGTTCATATTCCAATATTCTAGAAATATATTAATATTAGTATTAACATTGTTGCCAGATAAGCGACTTTAAATTACAAAAAAAAAAAAAAAAAAATTGATAGCAATCAGACGAACAAGTTGGGCAAAGTTTTACCAAATAATATCTAAAATGTTTGTTATAATCAACGACCGATTGTGCATGACCAACAACTAGCATATACGTTTACAAAATTGGAACAGCGTTATGAAAATACTTTATTGTACTTTCTTACAATATACTGAAGAGCATTTTACAATGGTAGACTGATCCTATTGATAATGTGTGTGAATGCACAGGCACGCCATTCTACCGGGTTTTCCCCACCATGCGAAATGATGAATTCTCACGAATTATTTTTGAAGTATCTATGCGGATAATGAGCTGCAACCAGAGTGAGCTTAGATGTGTAAAACCCACACAGGGAAGTAATAATGGTGGCATATCCCAGGCCTGAGAGTATCACGTATAATATATATAGTGTAAACTCAGAGTAAACGTACATAAACATTCATTTTCCAAATCCTTTTATTCCGTTTTTTTTTTAAATAAATATATACATATATATATATATATATATATATATATAGGCCTAGTCATCTTCCTCGATTACGCATAATTATATTATACCTTACTGTTGATGCAGTTTTTAAAAGCTTGAATTCTCAGCTTTCCAAAGAGGGTACATTCATTTCGATTGGTTAAGAAAAAGTCCTGTCACTTTTTACATTATCACAAACGAATCTTTACTTGATGGGTCAATATTTCCGCATATCACATGCATATCGCATGTGGACGGCGTCTTCGCAAGATGTGACAAGATCACTATTTATATCAATAATCGTTTGGCACATCAATCTATCTGAAATAAAGATTCTGATTACATCTTTAGTACAATGGTGTTATAGACTTGCCAAAATGTCTTTTTCCCCAATCTGGTCTGAAGCATCTACCTACGAAAACTATGATAAAAGTTCAATTATTTATTTCATGTCCACGAGTAATTTGCTCGAACGGATCGACTGACAATACCATTCCACCACAGGGAAGTTTTCTTAGGCGACTTTTTGTACGCTAAGTAATAATTGCATGCAGTTGTCAATTGGTCGCTTCCCGCCGTTAGCGCGGGTTTAGTTGACATTAATGTAGAGCCGTATAATTTTCTGTGCCGCTCAGCTGTATTTCCACTAAACTCATGAATGTAATGTCGCGTTTTCCCTCCTCAAATAATGGAATCAGTTTATAAAACAGAAAAATCAAAGAAACAGATCAACGAAAGTAAAAAAAAAAAATATATATATATATATATATATTTTAAAAAAAAAATGACAAAAGGTGGTATGTACATTACGTATACCACCTAATAAGAAACTTATGAGCATTTGAATGTTGTGATTACTACTACTATGGGGATCCATTATTTTCATTGAGTTCATATATAATTTAAAAATGATTTGTTTAGATTGAAATCTGTTATTAGTTAAGTTAACCCGAACAACAGAGCGCTTAGAAACACCAGTATGAAGCGCTATATAAATGAAATTATTATTATTATCCTCATACTGGCAACAGGCCAAACTATGAGTGATGTCATACATGAACAATTCTCCCATTTGGTTGACAAAAGTACCCCCAAAATATATCTTTTTCCTCATTCTTAGGGTAGTACAGACTTTTCGTCCATCATGGTTCCATTTTGTTAAACCAGCAATATATGTCCTCCCATGCAAAAAAACAAAAACAAAAACAAAACAAAAGAAAAAACAGATCTACTGACAGAATTGATAAAAAAAGACAGTTTAAGTGAAATATGATGTACAAAGGTAAAGGGAGAGATGTTCATGTATGACATCAGACATAATTATTTTGCCCGTTGCCGGCGTAAGGATCTACATAGCGGTAGTGATCACAACATTCAAATGCTCATAACTTTCTTATAATTTATTCAATTTGTCTAATAACTAAACTGATTCATTGGGTTTCATTCTCCTTAAGTAGACGGAAATGTAATTTGATATTAACATGATATATATATACAGCTATATGATCGTGATGCCTCGTAGTACAAAGTTCATTAACGTGCATTCTGATTCTAACAATGGTACTATACAGTTTAAATAGATGTTGAGCAACAAGGCATTATTATATTCGGATCGTCTCGGCTCTACGTCGTTATATACTGGTCTTATATTACTAGTACCCAGTAGGAATTAATTTCATGGTTTTTTGAAAAGATTGTAAGCGTTGTATACAAGTCACAGTTCTTTGTTACACAGCTGGGGGGCATTTCATCAAAGGACATGTCGGACGTTTTATCCGACAAACTGTTATAAGCTACTGAAATACTTGCATCTGATTGGCTGAGAGCAAATTTGTCGGATAAAATGTCCGACAAGTCCTTTGATGAAATGCCTCCCAGGTTTTTACGTTCGTTTGCGCATCATTTGAAGGTAGTCTTTATATGATTAATTTTCATACATTTGTTTGTGTGTGAGGAGGTGTGTGTGTTTGTTTGCTTGATTATTTGCTTGTTTTTTTCTTTATAGGGTGAAATGCACATTAACGTTTACGGAGCTAAATTTTAGAAGCACAATTATGTTTCTTTATTTATTCATTGTTTTTAAATACACGTGTATGCTTTAACACACCTGTATGATCATATCAAATTTGCTTATAAATTTTTTTGTTTTTGTTTCAGATAGAAAATCAATATAACCATGGCTGGTATCCCAGATGGAAATGGTAAGAAAATTGACTATAATAATAAAACAGTCTTGAACTAAGTATAAATTATCATACATGTATTACATGACTGTACGATCATAAAGGATCACAGTTGGTTTGCAGATATTTATTTGGAGGTTTATCAACAAGTCGCAAATATTTCTTTAATAAAAGCATACATTGGGATCTATGTGACTCTGTGTAATAAATGTTTGAATGAAACATTTGATGCTGAATCATCTGCTAATCAATTGATAATAGCCAAGTGAGAAAATGTTTAGATACATAGAAGAGAGCATATAACCGACTAGCAGCACCATTTGTGCACCATTTACATGATTTACTGTCAATCACGTAGGTCAAAATTTCCATTCTTTTTCACTTGCCGTGGATGGAATACATATTATGTTTTATTTTCTGAGGGCTGAATAGAAATAGACCTACCTGTCACATAATTACTGCATTTTAAGTATGAAATGGAAATAACACATTGTATTTCCTACAAAACTAATGGAAAGCAGTGTATGCAGGACAGGTATACGTGGCAAGGAAAATTCACAACGTTTCCCCATTTTATATTTATTAAAAATAAAGCTATTTTGACAAAAATATTGATATAAAATGTGCTTTATAATTTCCTCGAACGTGTATAAATACGGTGGATTGTATCGGTTTTTTTTTTACCTCACTTGTGTTAGTGTTTACCATAATGAAAATACTTATTATTGCAACAAAACAGAATGATTAATCATAATGAGTAAATCATATGCTAAATTTATACATATAATCTTCTTTTATTTCATATGTCTCCTTATGTGACAGGGAAGATTCTCAAAAATCCAACGGCTTTATTTGCTGAGCTGTCTAAGATATATCCATGCAACAACTACACATTGTTCTGCAATGAATTTGGTGTGGGTTTTGATGAGGCGATTCAAATATTAAAAAGCCAGCACTTAGGAAATCAAGAGAACGCCTTAAAACAAGTTCTGAACAAGTGGTTAAGCAGCGGAAAAGACGTGAATAGGGCTAAACTTGAATCAGCCCTACAAAATGCAGACACTGGAGGTTTAAAAAACATTGTAAAAAAGCATTTCAAAAAAGGTTAGTTGTTCGTTGCAGAAAGAGATCCCAATTTTACATGACATTTTAAATAAATTATCTTATCATAAACGGTTACACGTATCATTTTTTTTTTCCATTCTTAACCATGAAGACAGAAATACATAACGACGAGCAGTTCAAACAAGTTCAAAGACCCCTTTTCAAAATTTGGACCTATTAAATATTAATTATTGTATTCATTTCATACCTTCAATGATATGGCAGGCAATACAATATATATATATTTTTTTTGCGAAAGCTGATATTTTCCGACTTTGGAAATTCCATATGTTTTTTACTATTATTTTTTTAGCGCATTCCTCTGATTTTCGCTGTCCTCTCAGCGAACACACGGGCAACTATAAAGCTGCCATTCACTACATACTTCAAAAATATAGAAATAAACAGTGAACTGTACAAAATCATAATGATCGTGTGGTGATTCGAGCAGCTGTATGTTATTATTTTTTTTCTTATTCAAAGGGGCTGGCAGATGCACACCTCCATTTTTTCCATTTCTTATTAGACGGAAGTGTTATTTGATATAAATAGGATATATAGACTGTTATAGACGTTATATGATCGCGATGCCCCCTCCTCTCCCTCTCTCCCTCCTTCTCCTTTCTCCAGCTCTCTCGTTACTTTCTGTGCTTTTTCCTTCTTTTCTTTGTTATACGCACCTCTCCCGCGTATTTCTCTCTGTTTCCCTCTTCTCTCCCTTGTTACGTTTCCCACTTCCATGTTTTACGCTAGTTATGTTTAATTTTGATTAGTTAATAGACTTTTCTTCCTGTGTTTTACTTGATAAAACTGCATGTAGTAGGGACCATCTTTCCTTCTGAGTTTAATTTCAGCTACGATACTTTATCACGTTTGGATAACCTTTTGAGTAAGAGGCGAAACCATTCATTTCTTCAATGTCATTTCTTTTTATGACTTTTTCAATATACATTGAATGCTAAGAATTAAAAATATCCCTACGGAGATGAAAGTAGGTCCACCTTTGAAAGTGGTCGTCGGTAAATTGTCGGTATTAAAACCGAACTATGCGAATCTCAATACATAGATAAAATAATGAGGCAAATTTCAATTTCTCTATTTAATCTGATTCTAAAACCCTATTTTGAAATACAATCTATTTCATTTTTTATTCGACTTACATTTATTTCATAACTAGACATCGACGGTGTGCCAGTATCCGTGCACTGGAATGGTCTGGCACCGGCTGTGGACGGTGCTGTTGAACAGTTTTTACCAGCGTTTGCGTGGAAGGATGGAGCGGCCCAATTTTGCTATCGAATTGGTAAGTTTAAGAATTAGCTGCTTATCTATTTTCAATCTAAGTAACTTCACATATCATGTTTCCCGATGTATCTGTTAACGTCAATAAAGTCATAAAACGTCATGAACAACGCAGAAAGGACATTTTATTATTTTTGTTTAATTCCACCTAAATATCGGAAAATTTTATTACAATCACTGCATTTATTCTATCTTTTTAAATCAGTTTTTTAATATTTAGTATTGACATTGAACCCGGCAAGGATGTATACTAAACAGAACTTAAAACAATCCAGCGTTTATAGATTATGTATCCGAAAGTATAACGTGAAATATGAAAAAAAAATTAAAGATGTAAATTATGTGTTGTAATCTTTTCCTTTTATCAGATTAACGAAGTGTGCAATGCAAGTTATTGCCATGTTGGAAACGGAGCAATCTGCCTCGACGAATTAGCCAGATTTAGCTGTGTGTGTGTTTACAGGCTTACAGGCATCATCTGCGAAACAAGTATGGTACATAATTTGTTGACTTGCAATTATAATTGTTTTTGAAGTTGAATAGATGCACTTGCTTTAATGACAGTCAACTATGATATATCTTTTGGTAGGATGTCATATTTTGAAAAAGTGCATACACTTTTGACTGAAAAAAAAGAAACAACGCAAACAGCAATTTTGAGGGATGGAGGCAACGTTCAACAGCAATACTGACAATGCTTAAACAAATATTTAGATAAAAGGTGAAGTTTAGCATGAAAATCATACCTTTATTATTCGTAAATAACTATAACCAAACTAATTTCCATACTGTTCTATATGAAGCACAGTTCATGTTGGGTACATTAATTATTCATCCATTCTTATATAATATTTGTCAGTGACTCTTCTCATAATAGAATGATGGAATATTTATTGCTTCGGGAACCTTCACTCAAAGAATGAATGAATGCGGTAGCGCCGTGTATGAAATGGTGGCCTTTGTTTCAAATGATGGGCATGGACGGATATGATGCGAGTGTGCACCAGGTTTATTAACGGACTTCATTGCGAAAATGGTAAGGATTTATTTTTGTATTGAATATATTTTATTTGATATTTATATTATTTTTTTCAATGCGGAACCACTAGTAACTTCTTGTATAATGAGTAGGCTACTGTAGGCTATTTATATTTTTTGAAAATACTTTGCTTAAAGTTGCTAATCTTGTCTTGATGATCAAATTTCCTTTGGATCATAAAAGGAAAAGTGGAGGACTTTTACTTTTTACAAGCTATTTTGACCGATGTACAAGGTACAGTTTGTAAGGAATAACCAGAATTCTCTATGTTGAAAGAAAGATGAGTAGGCATGTGCGTGGGCGTACTATCCCACTTGCCGTACTCCTTTCAACATTGATAATATATTTCCTCTTGGGGCTTCCAAAGGGTAAACGTTTATTAAATAGCCCGAATTGTGGAAGACATACCTAAACGATCCATCACCTAGTTGTTGAGTTTCTTACTGTATGAGTAATATCCTAATTGCTTCAAATAAACTTCCGATCTGTTTTTCCAATTCAGAAATCATCGAATGCTCCTCCAACCCCGTATGAATTAAGCTAACTTGGCGTCGAGGTCAATTCGTTTTCGTGCCTCTGTGCAAGCCCGTTACGCGGTACGCTTTGTGGTACCACATCGGACCGAATGGAGAGTTTCCCTTGTATGAAACGGAGGCGCCTGTCGGGTATGCTATCAAGGTTCACGATGCTCATGCCCGACCGGCTACACAGGGGTAGAGCGAGAACAGGTGAGTATTCCACATTTATATGTCTTACTGTAAGTTCAGAAATCCTAGTTTCCTTTTCTGTTTTCTTTAACAGGAATGTTAATTTAGGCTTAACCTTAGCTGCCACGGACACGTTTTCATGCAATATGTACTATTATTCTGTACAATCGTAATAGATTCAATTTTCTCTGGATTGCTGCATTATAAGGCTTGCAAATAGCACAGTTGATTGTATTGTGTCTGTGTGATGATTTCCAGTCATTACACTTAAGGCAAGCACTATTTCCATACCATTTTAAAAGATTTTAAAAGAAAGTTCTACTTTTTTGGCAAAATTAATATGGCACTTAAGAGTTAAAAAACTGTTACGCATTAAAATGGATACAACAAAACAAAATTTAAAAGAAGCATTTAAAAAAATCCATAAACATTTTTTTTTCAATCGGATATGTATTTTAAATGCACAGCATGGCATGCGTTAATCAATAAACCATTTTGAACTTGATTCCGAATATTCGATCATATTTACTTTATTACACCATTGACAAGAGAGTGATAAACCTTGCTTTGATGACCACATGAAACCTTCGGTGTAATTCGATCCCTCTAGTATCTTCTATGTTTTTTTTAAACTTTTGGTACTCTGTCCATATTTAATAAATAGCCTGATGTACAACATTACTAACTCCTACGAAAGATGAAAGAAGATTTCATATTAAAACACCCTTTCTCATTTAATTTGCTTAAACTTATCCTCAACATCAAACGAATGCTTGCAGCGCGACCCAACTAACTCAATCAAGTGTGACCATCAAGGAACGTGTTGTGAGTCGCATCGCGGTACTCTTGGTTACGATTGCTTCTGTCAACCCGGGTTTTCACAGGCACCCATTGTGAAATCAGTAAGTCAGCCGTCAATATTAGTTGAATATTACCGTTTTTTAATGTATTTTTTTTTTTGCTTGATGGATAAAGATCTGAACAAAATAATCTAAACCTGGTATTTGTTTAAATTTCGTAGTGAAACTTATCATTGATATAATGCAAAAATTTTTTGAAGATTTTGAAAGTTGTTGTTAACCAATTATTGAAAAGAAGATAGTAGTAATTGATATTTCCTCCTTTATAAACAACACTTGGTGTTGCTATTGCCAGCATAACTACTTTTTGTTATTTGTCTTATGTATCAAAAAGATGTTTGTTTCGGTATTTCATTTTACCATTTTCTGACTATATTATTAAATATATTTTTTTTGCGTTATACAGATATTGACGAATGGCCAGTCGCCTTGTCTTAATGGCTGTATATGCAATGATTTAGCCAATGGTTACCGTTGTACATGCCCAATGGATGGGCAGGATTCAACTGCGAACAAATGTGATAATTTGAGTATCATGTTTGTATCATGAAAGTCAAATAGTGTGTAATGATGTGATTTTCTTCAGTAATCGATTTTAGTACGTGATTCTCCATGTTGTTAATAACTAATAATGAATCCGAATTAGAAACCATTCAATTATGGAGTCAAATTGCAAGTGGCGGATCCAGGCGGAGACTAACAAGGGGACGCGTGCTCCCTACATTTTGAAAAACCACCATTGACTGTACATGTTTAAATGCGAATAATTTCGGTGGTGCCCCTATCTGAAATCCTGGATCCGCCACTGAATTTTTCACTGATTCCTCAATAGTTTAAAGCCATTGTTAAAGAAAACATAATGTTTTTGATATTGTTTTAATTGAATAATGTAGTATATAACATAATAAATTTAAAACTGTCTATGATCAATCTTTATTTCTCAATCTATCGTCCGAAATTCTTAGCTGTTGGTTGCCGCTTAACCTTACACCCTTGCCTGAGGGAACCAAAACTCGAGATCCATTCGCCCAAACTACCCATCCAATACACAACATGGAGAACTTTCGATGTTCATTCAGGGTATCAATGTCGCCAGTTACATCGAGATCAAAGATTACATAACCGCAGAACCGGTTACGATGAATTCAGGCTTGGGGTTAATCGAATCCGAATGATGAAATCAAGACGGATTGCGCTCTCCCGGACCGGGTCCGTTTTCTACGAGGACGTTGACCATCCAGCCAATTAGTATCTGGGCGACTTCATATCCGACAACGAGAAAACGGAGAGCGTTCTCCATTGAAAATAACGGGATTTTCAGTATGTTGGGTAATATGAAAAGGAAGTATGACCTTGTTTGGATCGTTATTATGAATGATGCTAACATAATTATGTATATATCAATAAATTCGTGTGATTCACACAGAGAGTGCTGTCTTTTGGTTATCTCTTCGTCCAAACGTTTCTTTTGTCCGAAAATATATAGCTGTTTGTTGTCTCCGAAGGTCATTGTACTAACCACGCAAATGTCATACTGACTTGCTTGTTCTCATCTGAACGTTTAACTTTAAGCATAGTCCAGAAACTCGATTGTCAGAAAAAAAAAAGTTAATTTTTCGGATTTATTGACCCTATTTCATTTTGGACCAACGAACCTTCGGAACAACAAGCAGCACCCGATATTTTTTTACCTGAGAAATTAGCTCTGTTTGTCGTGTTTTGTGCCAACCATATCCACTTCTTAAAATAGTTGAATAAAACTGTGTCTGCGTCATCTTTCCCAGCTTATTACACCTTGTGATGCCAACCATGTATTAAATGTGGAAGTTGTGTGAGGAACGTGGGCAACACAGGATACACGTGTTCGTGTACTAGTTGTTGGCAAGACAGCGATGTGAAGTACCGCAGGGAGTGCCTTTTAATTGGTGTTATATTTTAAACTTATTGTATTAATGACGCTATCGGGATACAGGTCAAGTGTTTTAGGACAGGTGAGAGACCGCTGATTTGCGCTGTATGATTAATACCAGAATCAAATCGAAAAAGGCCTAGGATGCCTACGTCGGTAGATGTACATAATATAAAACTTTTTACTTCTCTTTCTTTCAGATGTACCGTACTGTACATAATTCATTTATATCACTATAACTGTCGCTTGGTTCTATTACTTTCACCAAATTTCTCAAAAATAGTAGCTGTACTTTAAGTGTTACTTCAAGTTTACATACAGAGTTAATGTAATGCATATAATGAATGTATTAGAATTAAAAGTTGTAGATATGTGGTAATGTGTTGACATAAAACTGAACAATAAATGTTGTTTGATTCCCTAACCGTGGTTGCTTTCCTATTTTCTCATTGAGATCTTTAAATTAAGAACAGAGTGGTCTGTTTCATATTTAAATTCTTATTAAGATTTTTTATCGATTGATTTGATTTAAAATTGAAATAGGAAAGGCGCAGATTTCAGAAAAAATACCGTTAATTATTCAATATTCTTGAATATGTGCTAAGAAACCAACAAGTGTGCCTTTCCACCCTTGTACGAATGGAGCTGAATGTACAAACATGGGAAGGGATACACGTGTACATTGCCCAGTTGATTCGACGGCAAGAACTGTTTCAATGGTTAAGTTGCATGTAGTGATTTGGACATGCTTTATTACGTGTATGTTTGTTTTGTTTTTGAAAACATGATTCAAACAAAGTTGTTTCGAACTATCCTGGTATGTGTATTGTTTGTTGTTGTATATTTTGAGGGGTTGAAATTAACACAGTTCAAAATATCGGTGTTCAGTCCGAGACTTAGTCTATTTTATTTTAAAAATTGAAATAATACCTTGCAGATCCATTTGATTGCAAACTATAAACATTAATTAAAAACAGTAAACAATATTATATTATAATTAATATTATTCTTATACAGTCTTGTCAAAGAAATGTACTAGTCGGGGAAAAAGAAATTAGGTATAAAATGTTTTCAAATGTTATGTGTCTCATGTATCAAAAATTAAAGCCCAATATATTTTCTTGCTGTTACATTAATTTTAAATGATTTGTCTTTTGTAGAACAAAAGTTATGCTAACTTTTGTGTTAAAGACAAGAATTTAACTATGCACAAACCTAATGTCTTTTAGGTCATTTCCGCGGCTTATTTTATTTATTATTTATTTATTTCAGTTGTTCTTTATACAGGGTGGCCCTTTCAATATTCGAGTATTGCTCTTCCAAGGGGCCTGTCTGTACAATTAA
The DNA here is from genome assembly GCA_940671915.1 of Paracentrotus lividus. Classification (NCBI taxonomy): domain Eukaryota; kingdom Metazoa; phylum Echinodermata; class Echinoidea; order Camarodonta; family Echinidae; genus Paracentrotus; species Paracentrotus lividus. The sequence continues at coordinate 40,680,076 of CALNVZ010003425.1, read as the reverse complement.
AAAAACAATAAAAACAGCTGCACATAAATATGAAATATTACATACAAGCTAAAAAAATGATTCTACAAAGTTAAATAAATACAAAAATACAAAAACTACAAATACAAATTACATATATCAGTTACACATTACAAATGAAGGCTAACAGATAAATGCTAATTTAATGAAGGGAGAGGGGAAATAAGACGGGGTGTGTTTCAAGGGCGTTTTGGATACTAAGTAAGGCTTACAATGCCTCTTGAAGGACAATAAAGAAAAACCTTACGCGTATATTATTTCCTTTTTTTTTTTTTTGGTGAAAGTTTGTTCCACATGAGTGATCCATGGTAGTGGAGGGATTCTTTTGAAATAATCTGTTCGGGGAGTTTTAATGAAAAGTGGAGATAGTGCAGAATGCCTAGTATTAATGAAATTTTCTTGGAAATTATTTGGTTAGATATAGGGGAGTAAGATTATTTTGAATTTTGTACATATTTACACAAATTGGGTAATAATCTGACGTACTGATTTGCCAGGAAATTCATTCAACAAAAATGTATGAGGGTAAAAAATCAGCTTTAAGTATCAGTCTTGCAAACGATTTTGAAGTTTTTGAATTTTTAGAAATATTACAATTGCACTTTGTCCCCATATTAATATTGCAATAATCGATTTATGTGGTTAAAATCAAACTATTTATAGAACATTATCAGATTCGTTTAGCAAGAGATATCGAATGCGGCTAATATTAACCATAGTTCTTGACAACTTATACATAATATTAATAATATTGCGCGTTCCTCCACCGTAAACAAGAATCTATTACCAAACCAAGATATTTGAATTCACTTAACCTGTTTCAATTTTGCTTAAATTCACAAATATGTCTAGTTTTTTATTTTTTACTTTAGGACTGAGTTCCGATTAACATGGATTTTGTTTCTTTACATTAAGGGCTAACCGATATATGTCAATCCATGTAGGATTTTATTTATGTGACTGATTGAAATGGTGATTAGATTGATAGATTGTCATCAAACCTCCCAATTGGGTAAATGTGAGTAGACCGGGATGCGGCAGGTTTCCGATTTGGAGTAGAAGCCAATGAATATGAATGTTCAAAAACACACCATGCAAAGAAGGAAAATAGAGAGAGAGGGAGGGGACAGGAGAAAAGACAGAGAGAAGAGGGAGAGGGGGATTGAAGACAAACGTGAGAAGAGAAGGATAGAGAGAGGATGAGAGGAAAAAGGAAGGAGGAGAAAAGAAGAGAGACGAGATTAGACACACCACTGAAGAGACCTCACTAAATATACCTTGAAAGTACAATGCAACAATAGGAAATACGATATTCTGTTCACTTCACGCATTGAAATGAATCCCAATTCCACAAATTTCACTTATAGCCAACCCAACTCTTCTAATGATCAGATTCTGCAATATCATCCTCAATTCCATAAGCTTCAAATAACGTTTCTTCATACAACTCCTAGGTAGGGCAACTCCTGCGCACCCTAATTTCCATTACCCTTTACAAAAGTTGAACGCTGCTGCATTCAGGCATGACTATTGATTTTCGGAAACTTTTTGGTGTATATAAAGTTGGGGGATAATGAGCTTTCCATAC
>CALNVZ010003425.1:40663839-40678445 GCA_940671915.1 Paracentrotus lividus | reverse complement strand
GATATGACCATTACGCTTACATTATCATGTGCATATATTATATTTGTTCCTTGTCATTTATCCTACATATGGAAAGGCCCATATACTGGAGTGACATAATATATCTCTAATTACTTTTTTTTATAATGTTATTTCAGCTGTGTGTTATCTGTTATAAACATGTACATACAAGAGGTCGTCTTCTTTGAAAAGGAAACCCATATAAATTTCATTACCTAAAATCAAATATTTTTCATTTGGCAGCCATTTCAAAAGTGTATAGTTCTTTTCGGGACGCCCTGTATATACAGTGGTGGCCAAAATTATTAGAACACTTTAACCTACACAAAGTCTATGGGATTATCAATGCCCTAGTTCATTTGCGGAAATACGATTGAAGATATCGTTTATGTGCCATGAGCTTTCATGACTTTTTAGCATAAGGTCTTACGTATGTTTTGATACCAAAATTATATAGTTTCGACCATCTGGTAATCCGCAGCATTAAAAATAGTTGCGCTATGCGCTTTTGATTTCCCCATAGACTTGTGTATTAAACATGTAGTCCAAATGCCAAAAAGTAAAATGCCAATTACATATGCCGATTGCTCAAAAAGTATTTAAGGTAGAAGTTTGAAACTTACAAGGCTTATTCATTATAATATACCTCAGATACCTGCCAAATTTCAAAAAATTTGGTCGAATGGGGAGGGGTGGATTCGCCCCCTCCCTTGGTGGTGAGATGACCAAAGTAACCATGCCCATTGAAGGTTAAGACTATTTCTTTTCATTAAATGAAGACACTCCTTGTAAATTTAAAGTTTTTAGAAGGAAATTTCGTAAGCAATTCAAATATGTTGAAATATTAAGGGTCAGAGGAAAAGGGGACTTAAATGGGGGCCCTGCATTAAAAATTTGGGGCCCCTCACAAATAATTAAAAAAACTCCCACAAAACATGTTACTACTTCACCCTATCTTATTGTGAATGACATTTTTGACATTCTCATGAAATTTCTTTGCAGAAAATGTATACTTTTGTTGGGAGAGACTTTATATTTTTAACGTTATGACATTTTGATTCTGATATGGGCAAGATTTTTTAGATTTTACAATTGGAAGCGTAACACAAAAAGGCGATATGGGGGCGAGTTGGGGGCGAGTTCCAAACGCATGACTATGTTATTTAGTTTTTAAAGTATATTTAATTTTGTAGACATTCCAGGCATTTGAATGGTCAACTGAATGAAAACAACTAAAATCATTTAAATTTACTAGGTGTTCTAATAATTTGGCCACCACTGTATATAAATCAGAGTCAAGTAATAAACAAATTGTAAATAAAGAAATCCGTGACAAATTGATCATATATTTGTCACGGATTTCTTTATTTACAATTTGTTTATATATATAAATTATGTACATGTGTATACATGTATATATTTCACTTGATTTATTCAAACCATGCAAGCGCGAAGCGCTAACAAAGAACAATTGCCATGCAAAAAAAATTACCTGGAAAGCAGGACAGTTTGAACACTTTTAGCTCAATAAGAAAATCATATTTTTTTTGTTTTAATGTTACATTCCTAAAAGTATTTCTTAACCCCGTACTATCCTTAACCCCATACTATCCTTAACCCCGTACTATCTTTTTTTTGCTTTCAGACTGTGTGTCTTACCCCCATACTATTTGCTTAGCCGGGGTTAAGAAATTCAATGCTTTTCACACTGGGTATTCCTTAACCCCATACTATTTGCTGGATCATGAATATCAATGATTTCACTCTCTTTCTTTATGTTCTTCATTGTTTTTATCTCTTTCCTTATGTTATTCTATGTTTTCTATCTTTCCTTTTGTTATTATTTGTTTTTTTCTTTTTTTTCCTTATGTTATTCTTTGTTTTTTTTCTTATTTTCCTTATGTTATTCCTTGTTTTTTCTCTTTTTCCTTATGTTATTCCTTTTTTTCTCTTTTTCCTTATGTTATTCATTATTTTATCTCTATTTCCCTATGTTATTCATTGTTTTTCTATCTTTCCGTATGTAATTAATTATTTTATCTCTCTTTCATTATGTTATTCATTGTTTTCTCTTTTTCCTTATGTTATTCATTGTTTTTCTCTCTTTCATTATGTTTTAGATTGTTTTTCTCTTTTCCTTATGTTATTCATTGTTTTAATTCATTGCTTTCCTCTTTTCCCTTATGTTATTCTTTGTTTTTCTTTCTTTCCTCATGTTATTCATTGCTTTTTATCTTTTTCTTATGTTATTCATTGTTTTCTCTTTTTCCTTATGTTATTCATTGTTTTTCTCTCTTTCATTATGTTTTAGATTGTTTTTCTCTTTTCCTTATGTTATTCATTGTTTTAATTCATTGCTTTCCTCTTTTCCCTTATGTTATTCTTTGTTTTTCTTTCTTTCCTCATGTTATTCATTGCGTTTATCTTTTTCTTATGTTATTCATTGTTTTTCTCTTTTTCTTTATGTTATTCATTGTTTTTCTCTTTTTCCTTATGTTATTCATTGTTTTTCTCTTTTTCCTTATTTTATTCATTGTTTTTCTCTTTTCCCCTATTAAGTTATTCATGGTTTTTTCTTTTTCTTTATGTTATTCATTGTTTGTCTCTTTTCCTTATGTTATTCATTGTTTTTCCATTTTTCCTTATGTTATTCATTGTTTTCTTTTTTTCCTTATGTTATTCATTGTTTTTCTCTATATTTATGTTATCAAGTTTACGAATAATTATGCATATTCATGACCACATTTTCATTGATTGGCTAATGCTTAGCCCCGCTTTTCCTTAGCACGGTTTGGTTTCAGACTGCAACTCTTAGCACCGCAATTGCCCGGCTAACTCCGCAATTACCCGGCTAACCCTGCTTTTTAGCAGGGCCAGATAGTACCGTACTATTTACCGTGCTAGCCTACTTTGGTAAAACGCAGTCTGAAACCGAAACGTGCTAAGCTTAACCCCAGGAAATAGGTGGTACTAAGGCCCCCCCCCCCCCTTAGCCCTACCTATTTCCTGGGGTTAAGGATTTTAACTGCAGTCTGAAAAGCATAATAGTTTAGCACTAATATCGTATTTGCATGTAGCATTTGATGTTTATTAATGTTTGAATAGGATATATATAAATTACATTTGACAAATCAGAAATGTGAATTACAAAATGAACTATAATTATTGGTAATCTAATAAGCTTGAATATTATGTAAGTATCTAATTGAGGTAGTTATTGATACTGAAGGGTATTATTTCCATTCTTCATAATATCATGGACTATGTTCCTGGGCCTGTTAATGACGGGAAGTAGGGGGGGGGGGCGCAGTCGAATGGCCCCGCTCTGCATATGCCACTATTTCCCTATTCATGATTCTTTATCGTTAATATACCATTACCATTATTTTATCCATCAGATGTGATTTCCTTTCAGAGTTGAAAATGCTGTCAATAAAAAAATACTTGAATTCCTGTTTTTAGTGATGTGCTCTTATTAGTACGTTTATTCTTAAATTCAATTCTTCCCAATTAAAGATGAGGAAGATGAAGAAGATGATGATGAAGAAGGAGAAGAAGAAGAAGAGGAGGAGGAGGAGGAATCTGATAGCAGCGAGGAATCATCGGAAGGTATAAAACAATGTCATAGTTGACAATCTTATCATCACATATCCCTAAACATTAATGTTATATAACATGATTTCATGTTGAGGTTCGATCTTTTTTAAATGAAGTTATTTCAATTTTACATCATGTTAAGCGCATAGAGACATAATTGAATGTATTATGAGTTATATAAGAAGATCGTATTATTATTATTATTATTATTATTATTATTATTATTATTATTATTATTATTATTATTATTAAATCCCTTTTTTTAATGAAGATTCTGAAACCAACTGAGGGATAGGACTGCAGCGATTAAAAAAAATTATCCTATTCCATCAATTTCTATATGTTACTATCATTGAAAGGAAAAATGAGGAAAGAAAATGTGATTTTATCCCAAGGGTATCTCAATTTTTCAGCTCATTTTTTCATGTTGTGTAATTATTATGTCTGATCAGTTTCACTCTTTTTTTCAAAATTTATCATTAAAATGCTGCATCACTATCCTTCGGGTTTATGCCAGGTTCTGTAGCTTCTGGTCACTCGAACATTGAAAGCTAAGGGGTTATCTGGGACGAACATCGACATAATGGCTTGCCATAGCTCATTCGGTAGAGCACCTGTCTCGAACTATAAGGTGCACTGTTTCGAGTTAAGTAAATCGTAATGTCCCTTTTATGTAATCAAGAATTAAAATTTGTTATTTTAAATTTAGTTTCATTCGATGTGTTTTTGTTTTTAAATTTCATTTCAATGATATTATAGCCTATGGAATATATATATTGAAGTAAAATCAAAGTAAAATTATGAACATGTATGTCGGTTATGATTTAGAGACTGGCAGAATTAATCAGCGTGGCGGAGCTCAAACCATCAACGCTTCAGGAAACGCAAAAGTCACAGGCAACAAAATGACTGGATCGAGTCATAAAGTGATCATAAATAACTATGCATCAGGGTAAGGTATAACATAATATTATAATTTATGCAATAATAATTGTAAAGCCTATGTTCAAAACATTAATAATATGCATGAAAATATTCAGACAAGGGTATTGAATGATACAGATATGATGTTTAGTATAGGTAATGATCAAATGGATTGCGTAGTCCGTATTCCGGAGGAAAAATGTCGTTGGGGGATCTAAAATCATGATAATTATACATTTATACTAATTTAAAAACAAGGGAATTCTGTTGGCCGTTTAAGTTAGTTAATTGAATTGAATTGAAAAGGTTTTATTAAGAATCGAACATAGCATCCCAAAGGCTGAATTGCATTCAATGTACAAAGTAAAACAAACAAAATATTTTAACAAAACATGATACATAAAATATTCATATTCAACCTAAGACTGAGAAATTAAGAAATCATAGGTCTGTAAAACGATGTTGTTATTAAACAGAAGAAAATAAGTCCGAAAACACGAAAGATAGCATGATGATGTTCCAGATGCAGGCGAACACAGCACCGACACGCTCATTCACACACTTGCACACTCTCGTGTGAAACATAGCCTCGAGTCGAGGCCCGCTGGCTCCCCACAACCGTCGCGTCCCTCGAGACCCAGAGCCACGCACTGCAACGCGATCCCCAAGACTGCGGGCCCGCAGCCATGGGGAAACGCGATACACCGCAGAGCTCAGAGTCCCGAGAACAGCGACGATCCAAGTGGGGAGAGCGGGCCCCGACCAGAGGCTATCCGTTGCTCATACAACTACATTGTACTTACACACACAGAAGTCATTCACCCTTTAAAAAAGTCATGCACAAACAATAAAGATGTGCATAAGTTTAATAAGGAAAGCACTCATACACACTCTCTTTCATCAGGGATATGTAAGGGGTTTCCCTGCTTACATCATAACAACAACAATGCAGTACATTCACATTATTTTATAAAAAGATTTCGTAGATGTGTTCGCATGCACCTGGAGAGTCATGTATACTATTGTGAAAAAATTTAAAAAGAATTCGGTTCTGTTTTTTTTTTTGTGTTACTTAATTACACACAAAAAAAAGTAACATGTAAGTACATAGAAATTGTAGGATCAACCTAAAGGCCAAAATGTTGATAAAACGAGTTGTTAATAGCAACATCGCAACAAAACCTATTCAATACATATCTTAGAGATATTAAACATGCTAAAAATTGGTTAAAATAGATAGATTGCACAGATAAAACATGTAGATGCTTAATACAAAAACACTAAAATGCAAAACAGACACATGTAAGGTGTTAAATATAGAAAGACCAGGTATCAAAGATGCACGTACATGTAGAGGTGCAATCGAGATAAGAAAAAAATAAAAGTAAAGGGTTAAATTTCAATGAAAAAATAACCTATGTATTGTTGGAATGACAATCATTCAGTAAGCCAATAAAATATGGAATTGCACTTTTCCTTAACCTGTCTGTCTTGCAAAGTAGTTGAGAGTATTTTTTTACATGTCTCAAATTTAAATTTACATTCCGAGGAACAGGCAACCATGAGGAAAAAAATGGATGTTTCTCTAAATTTAGGGCAAAATCTTTACACAATTTAATTATCCTATCGTTTAACGGTAACAACTTACAAATATCTAAAGCATTTTTGTAAGTAACGTAGTTAAAACCTAGAACAATTTTAAGAGCACGTTTTTGAATGTTTTCCATGGCATCTGCATGTTTTTTAGTAATACTAGAATGGAAAAGTGGGACACAATACTCAAGAACTGGTCTCACATGCCCAGTGTAAACAGTAATAAGGTCAGATTGAGGAAGATTGAAATGCTTTAACTTACGTAGCATAAATAAACGAATAATATCAATTAATATCAATTATTGAACTTTTTGTTTCATATTTGCAGCAATCATCAATAATTTTTTTTATTCATTGGATTGTATAAGATAACATCAAAATATGAGAATGTCACGTCGTAGGGCTACACCCGATTTCTCCGAATTAGATACCAAATAATGCCAATAAAAAGACAAACATTTCAAGCATATTTGTAAGCTTCATAATAAATATTCATATCATATCTTCTTTGCTTCTATTTTTCCAATAAAGGGCATCATCTACAAGTCGAGGGCAAGGAAAAAAACGGAAGGATACTGAGTCTAAAACTAAATATTCCAGTGGCAAGAAGACGAAGAGAGGCAAAAAGAAATAATTGCATTCGATTATGTGATTCATCTTTTATTCCTCATTCAAAGTCAGTTGATTTTATTCTGTGTCATGTCATCATGATTGGAAATATGCTATGGTAATAGTCTTTGCATTCTTTTTTTTAAAACACTTTCTTAAATGTTTTCAAATCGATACTATCCCCCTAAAAACCTTTTTTAAAGACCTTATGTGTATGTTTACATTTACATTATTTCTTATATATGATTCATGCTCCAAATATACTTGTTTCATTTTGGCATGTATGCTTTTTTATTAAAAAAAAAAAAAAAAACACACACAACACGAATAGCAAGTTTTTTTTATTTGCCCTTTAACACCCATTCGTCAACTAACTTATAATCCTAATTATAGTATTATTATTATTATTATTATTATTATTATTGTTATTATTATTATTATTGTTAATAATAATAATAATAATAATAATAATAACAATAATGATAATAATAATAATAATAATGATAATAATGATAATAACAACAACAACAACAATAATAATGATAATAGTTATTTTCATATAGCACTTGGGTCTATAAAATAAAATTATATCATTACGTTAGTTTTGCGTTTGCTCTGATCCATAGCAAAATTGATGACTAGTCAGAATTGCTGCAATAATCATGATAATAGGGAATAATAACAAACTACTCTCCTCAAAACCATGGAAGAAAGATCATCATATCACTAAACGACATAGGTTAAATATTTCTTAAGGAAATGAAAAACGTAATAAAGACAGTCGATCTTTTTAGTTATCTATTTATTTATTTTCAAATAGAAGTTTCTTTGAAGGAACAATGCCTCATAATATTGAACGCTGACCCCCACCCCCCCCCCCAATATATTTGTTAAATGTAATAACAATATGTCTGGTGTAATATCAACTCGTACAATCAATCACAATGTATACATATACATGTATATTGATATGAAAAATTGTTAACTGCTAGAGGCTTTATACATTCCGGATGATTCATTCTTGGAATTTTATTTAAAACGAATTTGTATCATTGTTGCTAATGTTTTGTTAGATAGTTATTAAATGTTTGTCTTTTCCTGTAATAATTTGGCGTCTCGTTGCTTAATACAGTGTTCATGCTGCCAGAATCAATATGAAGAAAGATGAAGACGATGTTTCGAGAAAAAGAAGAGAGGGGAGTGTTAAACTGTTAAGAGTTACAGAGAGAGAGAGAGAGAGAGAAAGAAGGGGGATAGGGGCGGGGTAGAGAATGTGGTATTTACCAGTTAAGATGCGCGTGTGAAATGCAGATAAATGCAGATAAATCATAAATCAAATAGGGTAGAAAAAAAATCACACTGTGAGAAACAGATTTTCACGGTGTGAATACCTTACGACTTATATTTCATAGTGTGAACAGTAGGCCTATAGTTCACAGTGTGGCCATAGTGTGAATATCGGGTTATCCACACTGTGAATCAGCGTGTTTCACAGTGTGGCCACAGTTTGACCTCAATGTGAAAACGTCCCAATTTAATTTTGTGAATGAGTGTGTTCTTCCCAGCCGGGATAACCCCATCGGTTCTGCGGAAGGGTGCATTTGAATTTATTTTTTTATTTTGTTATATAAAATATGAAAAACATTCTTATAGTTATAATGATAAAAATAATGATAATAATGTTGATAATAATGAGTAAAAGAAGGATGCTGTGCGACAACTTAACTTCATTTTACTGCACTCGCACTAAAGTGAGTCCTAAAGACTCAATTATTAAAGATTCACTAAGGGAGTCTTCTCACTTAGTGAGTATTAAAGACTCATTTGAAGTCAGTCTTTCAGCATTCAGACCCATTACAAATTAATCACGGGTTTGTCTGTACAGCGCGTTCCAAAAAATGTCTTCTTTTTTTTAAACTCTAATTTATGAAAAAATGATTACCAACATTAAGCTTTATACTCAATTAAGATTATGTACTTAAAAAGCTTGCATTATTCTGCGATTGCTTTGAAAAATTTCAAATGCTTCATTGGTTTTGAAAACACAGGCTCTTTTGTAATAGTTGTCATTTTTGGCCTATTCTAAGTTTGGTCTTGGAAAAAAAATCAATAATACTTTACGTTAGAATTTATTTAGCACCCAATCAGAGGGATTTTTTGGGGGAGACGCGCTGTAGGCCTATAACGAAACACTTGATTGATCAAGTGACCCACCATGACTTGTCAGAAATAAAATTAGGCCTATATGTCTGAGTCCTCACTCCAATTGAGTCATGCAAATATGATTCAAGTGGGTATTGAAGACTTACTTAAAAAGAGTCTCAGAGTAGTCAGACTCATTTTGTACTCACATTGTCCTTCAAATGTTTCGTTATACGGACAAACCGTTGACTTTTGAGGAGATAACGCATAATTGTGGCAGTTATTACTGCTGCAGTGTACCCAACCTTGCAACAGACACTAGTCCACTCTTCAATAAAGAATCAACTACCCAGTGACGTCGATTACAGGATGATGAAGGTACTTCATCGGGATCACAAGATGACAATATAGTGATTATCGAGCACGATGTAATTGATAGAAATGTACCTCCTCTCCCCTTTGAAAACGAAATATTATGTAAACCCTGTTTTGTTTCATTTTTTTTTTCCTATATATTTTTTCTTTGTTAGTACAAACCTCCCCTGCTGGAAAGAACACAGTGTCGCACAGTGTGTTCACATAGTCGACTATGTTAAAATGCTCGAATTTAACAGTGTGTTGATGATTTCAAATTGTGATATCATAATGGTTTTCCACATAATATTCACATTGTGGTGTGTGGTTTCACACTGTGAATTTACCCGCTCACAATGTGATAATGTGGTTCAATTTTGTAATCGATCATAAAGCGGTAATAATGATTTTTGGTAATTAGTCGAGTTTTAATCATGCTTCTTTTCTAAAACAGTATTAAATACTTTACACAAGTTTTTTTTTTAAACAAAATCATTTGAAAACGCTAGAATTAAAAAGTGCAATAAAGAAATAAGCGTGCAATTAATCAAAAAAAAAAAAAAGAATTTAACGAAATGTAAACCATGACACAAATGTCTTATTAAAAATATAATAATATGCGAAAACATCTTACGTTAAATTGAAATATTCCTCAACTTCCTCTGGGCATGTAACCCATAGTGCTGGAGGAGAAACTGATGACTCATGAGCCATAGCAAAGATTAAAATGCTATGTGTTATCTTGGGTGCATATATTTCATTGTTGGTACTTCACAATGTGACCGGTATTAAATTAGAGCGTGTCAACCGTGGGATTGGAGTTTCACAGTGCGATTTTTGTTTCACATTGTTGATGGGTTTCACAGTGTGGTGTTTCACAGTGTGAGCGTTTCACAGTGTGGAAGTTTCACAGTGAAAGCATTCACAATGTGAACTTCCACAATGTTAAATTGGGGCGTTTTCACAGTGTGGTCGCGTTGTTCCACACTGTGGTTCACAGTGTAATTCTCTGGTTATCCACACAGTGAATCAGCGTGTTTCACAGTGTGGCCACAGTGTGAATCCCCGGTTATCCACACTGTGACCACAATGTGAAAATGCCCCAATTCAACATTGTGGAGCAGACTATGATTCACAATGTGAGACACAGTGTGATTCACACTGTGATTCACATTGTGAATGAGTGTGTTCTTTCCAACAGGGTAGTATCAACATTGTTGCCAGATTAGCGACTTCAAATCTCTAAAAATATGATAGCAATCTGAAGAACAAGTTGGGCAATTTTTTCTATCCAATACTATCTAGAATGTTTGTAATAATCGACGACCGATTGTGCATGACCAACAACAGCAATACGTTTACAAAATTGGAACAGCGTTATGAAAATATCCTATTTTATTTTTATACAATATACTGAAGAGCATTTTACAATGGTAGACTGATCCTATTCATAATGTGTGTGAATGCAAAGGCACGCCAGTATGCCTGATGTTTAACCACCATGACAAATGATCAAGCGCGGCGATTTCATGTCACGACTGGGGGGAACGGAACCCCCCAAAGTGAAAAAAATAATACACTAAAAAATTCGCATTTTCGAACATTATGCAGAAACTAATGAAAATGTTTGCTAGCGCGGGCCGCAAATTTTGCCATATAATAACATTTAGCATTGTATTTGACATGCATTTTACCTCTTTATTACACTGTAAAAACGCTAAGTAAAATTCCCTTGATCAAAGTCAAGTTTTACTCAATACAGATCAATTTTGTTACTATATCGACGATCAATTTGTTGATTCTCACCGTAGTAAATTAAGTTTTGCACAGACATGAGCATTTCTTTGTTAATTCCGAGTAATACATTTTTTTGCTATGGTGGTTGATTAACATATTAGTTTTGATGAATCATTATTTGCTCGATTTATTGATTAACTTTGTGATCAGTGCCCAGAGCAAAAATTTACTTTACTCATCTCGTGCGCAAACAGGCACAACTTATAAAACGCCGAGTAAAATTCCCTTGATCAAAGTCAAGCTTTACTCAATACAGATCAATTTTGTTCCTATATCGACGATCAATTTGTTGATTCTCACCGTAGTAAATTCAGTTTTTGCACAGACATGAGCATTTCTTTGTTAATTCCGAGTAATGCGTTTTTTGCAATGGTGGTTGAGTAAGATATTACTTTTAATGAACATTATTTGCTCGATTTATTGATGAACTTTGTGATCAGTGCCTAGAGCAAAAACTTACTTTACCCATCTCGACCGCAAACAGGCACAACTTATAAAACGCCGAGTAAAATTCCCTTGATCAAAGTCAAGTTTTACCCAATACAGATCAATTTTGTTACTATATCGACGATCAATTTGTTGATTCTCACCGTAGTAAATTCAGTTTTGCACAGACATGATCATTTCTTTGTTAATTCCGAGTAATACGTTGTTTTGCTATGGTGGTTGAGCAACATATTAATTTTAATGAATCATTATTTGCTCGATTTATTGATTAACTTTGTGATCAGTGCCTAGAGCAAAAACTGACTTTACCCATCTCGTGCGCAAAGAGGTACAACTTATAAAACGTCGAGTAAAATTCCCTTGATCAAAGTCAGGTTTTACTCAATACAGATCAACTTTGTTACTATAACGACGATCAATTTGTTGATTCTCACCGTAGTTAATTTAGTTTTGCACAGACATGATCATTTCTTTGTTAATTCCGAGTAAAACGTTGTTTTGCTATGGTGGTTGAGTAACATATTAGTTTTAATGAATCATTATTTTGCTCGATTTATTGATTAACTTTGTGATCAGTGCCTAGAGCAAAAATTTACTTTACTCATCTCTTGCGCAAACAGGCACAACTTATAAAACGCCGAGTAAAATTCCCTTGATCAAAGTCAAGCTTTACTCAATAAAGATCAATTTTGTTACTATATCGACGATCAGTTTGTTGATTCTCACCGTAGTTAATTCAGTTTTTGCACAGACATGAGCATTTCTTTGTTAATTCTGAGTAATACGTTTTTTTCTATGATGGTTGAGTAACATATTACTTTTAATGAATTATTATTTGCTCGATTTATTGATTAACTTTGTGATCAGTGCCTAGAGTAAAAACTGACTTTACCCATCTCGTGCGCAAACAGGCACAACTTAGCACGTGTGTTCCGCGCTTAGAGACGTTGCTCAAAATCAAAGATTCGAAGATAGATACATAGATAGATAGATAAAACCGACGGTACAGAGAATGAAGCTTTCGGTCTAGGGCTGCAATATTTCACAGCAACAGAGTAAAAAGGTTACTCATTAGGAAATGAGTAAACATATGATTTACTCATTTCCGAGCGAGAATGACTTTTGCACAATAATGGATTAAAAAAGTAACTCGCAAGAAAATGAGTCAACATATGCTTTACTCCCAAAAGCAGAGTACATTTTTTGTAACTCTTAACAGAGTAAAAGGTAACTTTTTGTTAATTCCGAGTAATACATTGATTCACTATGGTGGTTGAGTAACATATTACTTTTAATGAATCATTATTTTGCTCGATTTATTGATTAACTTTGTGATCAGTGCCTAGAGCAAAAACTTACTGTACCCATCTCGAGCGCAAACAGGCACAATTTATAAAACGCCGAGTAAAATTCCCTTGATTAAAGTCAAGTTTTACCCAATACAGATCAATTTTGTTACTATATCGACGATCAATTTGTTGATTCTCACCGTAGTAAATTCAGTTTTGCACAGACATGAGCATTTCTTTGTTAATTCCGAGTAAAACGTTGTTTTGCAATGGTGGTTGAGTAACATATTAGTTTTAATGAATCATTATTTTGCTCGATTTACTGATTAACTTTGTGATCAGTGCCTAGAGCAAAAACTGACTTTACCAGCCAATCCGCAGCCAGGCCCAAATCAGAGCAAAACCGCGATTTTTATCGAGATCTAGGTCACCGCAATAAGCGCACTCAGGCCCTCTCGCGACCTGCGAGAGCAATTTCGCACATATTCTAATCGATCGCAGCGGAAAATTACGATGTCCAGTTGTCAAAATGTTGGGGTGAGTAGATGTGCTGGTTATTTAAGTTTCTAAAAAAGGTTTTAAATGCCATTTTAATGAAATATTTGTTGAAATACAGTGCATGATTTGAGTGTACGCCTCTTTTGTTCGTTTTTCCAACGTTCGAAAAGTTGCTGGCTGCTGACCCGATTAGTAATCGTCGTCGTACGACATAAACATTTTTTGATAGAACTCAAATTTGCGCTTCCATTGCTACGAAAAACTAAGGGGCCTTTTGAAGACAACTTAGATTAATTTGGGAATAAAGTTTTGTATTTTTCTTCTATTGTACGAGAAAACACGATATTTTGCTAAAAAGACAGGAAAAATCTAATTTTTAACACCGCTTTGGGGTGATCGATTTACAGTTCGGTCCCATGTACTTCAAATCATGTTGGACTGAGTCGGTTGTTTCTCAATGCAATGTTGTTTGACATTGAACTTGAATGAAGTTGCATGGACTCCAGACTCGTACTCGAGAGTCATAACAACAAAGTTGGCCTCTAGATATCTATAGAGTCTAGAATCTAGATCTTTATTTGATATGCAATTAAACAGAGGCTTTAGTCTAGATTCTAACTTAGATCTAGATTAGAATATCTAGTCCTAGATCTAGATCTAACGTTAGACTCAGTCTAACTGGTTAGATCTAGATCTAGGCCTAGATTTAGTCTAGTCCAGATCTATTTAGATCTAGGCCTATTTTTTGGATTGTAAAAGAGGGAAGAGTCCTGCATGTAAAATGGCAAATGGAATGTTATTATGGGGGTTGGGTGTCGACCTGGACATTTAAAATAAATAAAGCCTGTTTTGTTTGTTTGTCGTTTTTTTTTTGTCTCAGGATCATTAAGCCCAAAAAATATATGTTCTTGGATACCTCGTATCATCGTCAACATTTTCTAAAATTTTGTACTAAAATACAACAAAGACATTGCTTAGTAGGATTTGGGGGGGGGGGGGGGGAGTGTCCAGACACTCAACGAAAGTGAAGCATGTCTTTTTTTTTTTCTTTTTTTTTTTTATCACTGGATGAAAGGCAACAATTTATGTTGAATGCCTTTTATAATATCATCAATATTTGTTCAGGTTTTGGACAGGTTGGATGTCTTAAACATTTATTTGAAATGAATTAGGTCTACAAGCAATGTCTTCTCTTTTTTTTTAGCACAAAATTTTAGAAGAAATTATAGAAAATTTAGATGGATGCTGAAAAGCACTATATTCAATCAATATTTTTTACTTGATCCTCAGATAAAAATGGGCTTTATTTTTGTTTATTAATCCGGACACCCAGTCCGCATTACATTTAAGCTGGTG